>JAOTAX010032814.1:0-11356 GCA_025629825.1 Erythroxylum guanchezii
GTTCTTCTCAAGTACTTAAGGATGGTTTTAACCACTTTCCAATGTTCCTCACTTAGGTTACCTTGATACCTGCTCACTATTCCTAACACTTAAGGCTACATCAGGTCTTGTACATGTCATGGTATACATGATAGTTCCCACTGTGCTGGCATATGGGACCCTACTCATGTGCTCTCTTTCTTCTAGGGTTTTAGGACAATCCTCCTTATTAAGAGAAATTCCAGTGCCTATCGATAAATAACAATTTCTAAAATTTTCCATGTGATACCTTTTTAAGATAGTATCAATGTACATGGATTGGGAAAGTCCTAGTAACTTCCTTAATCTATCTGTATAGATCTTGATTCCAAGAATGTAAGCTGCTTCTCCCAAATCTTTCATAGAGAACTATTCAAATAGCCAAATCTTTGTCTTTTGCATGGCTGGTACATCATTTCCTATTAGCAATATGTCATCTACATACAACACTAGGAAAATAACTATGCTCCCACTAACCTTCTTGTACACATATGGCTCTTCTTTGCATCTAACAAAATCGAACTTTGCGATTGTTATATTGAAGCGAATATTCCAACTTCGTGAAGCTTGCTTTAATCCATAAATGGATCTTTGTAGCTTACATATTTTATTAGGAGCAAATGGCAATGTGAAACCTTCAGGTTGAGTCATATAAACATCTTCCTTGAGCTCTCTGTTAAGAAACGTTTTTTTCACATCCATTTGCCATATCTCATAATCATAATATGCAGCTATAGCAAGTAGAATCCGAATAGATTTGAGCATTGCCTCAGGGGAAAAAGCTTCATCATAATCAATACTTTCCTTTTGATTATATCCCTTGGCAACAAGATGGGGTTTATAGGTTTCAACCTTCCCGTCTGCTCAAAAAAAATTTTCTTAAATGCCCATTTACATCCTATGGGTTTTGTATCCTTTGAGGGATCAACCAAAGTCCATACTTTGTTGATTCTCATGGATTCTAACTCAGATTCTTTCGCCTTAAACCACTTCTCATGATCTGGACTTGCCATAGCTTCTTCGTAAGTCTTAGGGTCATCATCAATATGTAGGATATCATCAGTATGATTATCCTCGTCACCTTGCACCATTAAGTTTAATCTATCTAGTGCACGACGATGCCTAGTAGACCTTCTAAGAGGCTCATGTTCAATAGGTTCTTCCTCTACTTGATCTTGTTGTTGCACTGGTTCTTAGATGGGTTCATTAACCAGTCCATTCTCCTCAACGATTGAGGCTGGTACACTATGTGTTAATTTCAAGACATCAAGTAAAGGCTGGTCAACATGCATCTAATGCTCTTGAGCTGTGTTGATTTGTCAGAATCTTGAATTTCATCAAAATCTATTTCTATACCATGACTTCCTCTGTTAAGGAACTCCTAGGTTGCATTTCTAGCCACAAACACTTTGTGTTCAGAAAGGTGATAGAAATAGTATCCCATAGTTTCCTTGGGATAGCCAACAAATCTTCACTTATTAGACCTCACTTCAAGCTTATTTGGCAGCAATCTTTTGGCATAAGCTGGACAACCCCAAACTTTCAAATGTTTATTTTAGGCTTACATCCTTTCCACATCTCATAAGGAGTTTTAGTAACTGCTTTAGTGGGAACTTTGTTTAATAAATAGGCAGCAGCTTCTCAAGCATATCCCCATAGGAAGATTAGTGAACCCCATCATGGATCGCTCCATATCCAATAAATTTCGATTTCTTCATTCTGAACACCATTGTGTTGTGGTGTTCTAGGCGAAGTTCGCTGAGACAAGATTCCATCTTGCCTTAGATAATTAACAAAATCATCACTAAGATACTCACCGCCACGGTCAGATCTTAGTGCTTTAATCCTCTTACCGGTTTGTTTTTCAACTTCCCTATGAAATCTTTTGAACATTTCAAATGATTTAGACTTGTGTTTCATAAGATACACAAATCCATATCTTGACACATCATCAGTGAAGGTGATAAAATAAGAATATCCACCTTTAGCTTGAACTTTCGTAGGCCTACATACATCAATATATATGAGTCCTAAAAGTTCACTAGCTCTCTTCCCAGTTCCAGTAAAAGGAGATTTAGTCATTTTTCCTTTGAGACAAGATTCACAAGTTTCAAGTGATTTATAATCATATTGACCAAGGCATCCTTCCTTGTGCAACTTTTTTACTCTTTTCTCACTAATATGACCAAGTCTATAATGCCAAAGGTAAGTTTGATTTGCATGATTATCTCTCTTCTTTTTTTGACCAGAAACATTCATAATTGGATAAACAACTATTTCAGGTAAGACATAAAACTATATTGTAAACAACCATTTACATATAATTCATCACCATGAAATATATTACATTGGTTATTCTTAAAGATTGTATGAAATCCACGCCTATCTAATAAAGAATTGGAAACAATATTTGAAACAAATTTAGGAACATAATAACAATCTTCTAATAATAAAATCTTTCCCGTAGGCATAACAAGAGAAATAGTTCCTACAGCTAGGGCAACAACAATTGCTCAACTTGTAGCTTAACTTCTCCCTTCTTCAATCTCCTACTAATCCTTAGACCCTACAACATGTTGCAGATGTTAAAGCTACTACCAGTATCTAATACCCATTTAGTATAATCAATAGTAGTTCATTTTTCATAAATGTCCCACCTTATTTCTTGCCTTTCAAAGTAGCCAAATACTGTGGACAATTCGTCTTCCAATGTCCCTTCTTTGTATAGAAGAAACATTCAGCATCCTTTTGGTCAACTTTCTTCTCCTTACCCTTGGATTTGTTCCAAACATCCTTGGGTGCAAAATGATTTTTCTTAGGCTTCTTCTTGCCCTTCCACTTATGCTTAGAAGAGTTATTAACTAGGTTTATAGACCCTGACACTTTCACCTTATCAGACGATGCTACTTGATTTTCATAATCGATCAACAAGTTGAGTGTTTCATAAAGATCATAGTCTATCTTGTTCATGTTAAAGTTAACAATGAATGGTGAAAAAATATCAGTAAGAGACTATAAGATCAAATCTTGTGACAACTCTTTCCCTAGTGAACACCCTAACTTCTCAAGTTTTTCTATAAGATCAATCATCTTAAGAATATGGGGTCCCACAGCAGATTTGGGCTTTAATTCAGACTTGAATAGGGAGTTAGATAACTGGTATATGGCAGTCCTACTTTGTGACCCATACATCTTCTTAAGATGCTCAATGATTTGTTGAGGATTCATACCGTCATACTGTCTTTGGAGTTCAGAACTCATTGATGCTAGAATAATACACTTGGCATTAGTACTTTATTCATTGTACTTAAAATATGCATCCAATGCATTAGCATCATCAATTCCCTTAGGAGGCACATCGATCACATCGATAAGTTTTTCATGCATGAGAACAATTCTCAGATTATGGTACCAATCATCAAAATTGTTACACGTTAGCTCGTTAGCGTCAAGAATGCTTCGCAGTGATATAGTAAACATTTTGAGAAATCTAATAAAAAGAAAACACCAAAATAAGGACATAATCATATATCATTAAGATATGGACTTTTATCTAAATGATATAAAATCTTTAAAACATGAATGAGTCCTATGGTTGTCAAGTATTTACTCATGCATAATTAAAAAAATGATAAATTTCCTATTTTATCATATAAAATTTATAGTAGGATCAATACTATATAGTCCCCTGGTTGTCAGGTCGTTCCTATTAGTATAGTTTAGTTTATCCATCCAAGTGATAGAGAATTAATTAATATTATATTCCCTAGGTAGTATGGGCCAAAAGTATAAAATTAAGTAATTTTTCCTCACACATGCATTATATGCAAAAGAAAATATTATTTATCCCTGAACTACAAGTCACCTGGCTAACAGGTCATTTCTTGTAAACAAAAATAAATATTATTATCTTATTGGGTGGAAAATTCTTTTTGATAAAATATCATATATTGTATCAAAATAAACTCAAAAATTTTAAAGGGTCAAGATTTCATGTTATTAACACAATTTTAATAGCATTAGTGATCATATCACATTTTCAAATATCATTCGTAGAAGAAACTTTTAATGTAACAATGTAAGTCATAACAAATGCACTATAATCAATGAGTTTACCATGCACATCTTTGATAGATAACATTTGTCCAATGCTATTTAATGAGTTTATCGTGCACATCTTTGATGGATAACATTTGGAATTTGCTTTTAAAACCTTATAATAAACCGTGCACACACGTTTATAATAAAACCTAACACCATAGGCAAGTACATGAGAATAAAAACTCTTTTGTGATAATGGCTTCGTCAACGGATCAGCAATATTTTGCTCAGTGGGAATTCTCTCTACTTGTACATCACGTTGACCAATGATCTCCCTAATCAGATGATATCTGCGGAGTACATTCTTGGATCATTGATGAGACCTTGGTTCCTTCACCTACGCAATAGCCCCATTGTTGTCACAACACAACTGTATGGGCTTATCACAGCTAGGAACCACACCAAGTTCAATAATAAACTTCTTGATCCAAACTGTTTCCTTTGCTGCGTCTGAAACAACAATGTACTCTACCTCGGTTGTTAATTCGGCAGTCGTCTCTTGTTTGGAACTCTTCTAACTGAACGCCCCACCGTTCAGTGTGAAAATATAACCTGATTGAGATTTGAAATCATCCTTATCAGATTGAACACTGGCATTTGTATGCCCACTCACTTTTCGATTTCCATCTCCATATATCAAGAAAACATCCTTAGTCCTTTGAAAGTACTTGAGGATGTTCTTAACAGCCACCCAGTGACCCTTATGGAGATCCGATTAGTATCTGCTCGTAACACTTAAAACATATGATACATCGGGTCTCGTACATAGCATAGCGTACATGATAGATCCTACTATAGATGCATATGGGATCATATTCATGCGTGTCCTCTCATTTTGTGTCTTAGGACACATAGATTTCGAGAATGTTATTCTATGAGTCATGGGAAGATACCCTCTCTTGGACTACTCCATGCTAAACCTCTTTAACATCTTGTTTATGTATGTTGATTGTGAAAGACCAAACAACCTTTTCGATCTATCTCTATAGATCTTAATCCCAAGGATATAAGTTGATTCACCTAGATCTTTCATGGCAAATTGTTTGGACAACCAAATCTTCACAGATTGTAGCATAGAGACATCGTTTCCTAGTAATAATATGTCATCTACATATAGCACAAAGAATGCGATTGCACTCCCACTGACCTTCTTATACACACAAGGTTCATTCGAATTTGTGAGAAACCAAACTCTTTGATTATCTCATCAGAGCGGATATTCCAACTCCTGGATGCTAGTTTCAATCCATAGATGGATTTCTGAAGCTTGCATACCTTTTTGCCATCATAGGAGATGAAACCCTCTGGTTGTGTCATATACACATCCTCGGCTAGATTTCCATTTAGGAAAGTTGTCTTCACATCTATTTGCCATATCTCATAATCATAAAGAGTGGCAATGGCTAGGAGTATCCTAATGGATTTAAGCATTGCTACTAGGCTTAAGGTCTCGTCACAGTCAATTCCTTATCTTTGAAGGAAACCTTTAGCCACAAGCCTTGCTTTATAGGTAATCACATTACCATCCATGTCGGTTTTCTTTTTGAAATCCCATTTACATCCTATGGGCTTTATTCCTTCGGGTGCCTCAACCAAAGTCCATACTTGGTTTTCATAGAATCCATTTCTGCTTTCATAGCGCTAAGCCATTTCTCAAACTCTGAACTCTTCAGAACCTCTTCATAGGTAGTAGGCTTATTATCTTCTATGAGCAATACGTCATTCTGTTCACTCAAGAGAAATTCATATCTTTCGTGAGCAGAACATATTCTACATGACTTACGAACTTCCTGTGTTGAAGAAGGTTGAACTGTTACTTCATTTGTATGAGTCGCAGTCTCAGGTTCAGGCAGTTGATCTGCGTTTGTTCGAGCATCTTGAACTTCTTCAAGTTCAATTTTACTCCTACTATCTTCTTTTAAGAGAAACTCTTTCTCTAAAAAGACAGCTTGCTTTGAAACAAACACTTTTTGTTGCTCAGCAAGGTAAAATTGATATCCCATTGTTTCTTTAGGATATCCTATGAATAGACACTTGTCAGACTTTGTATCAAGTTTATCTGATTTTAGCCACTTCACATAAGCCGGACAACCTTAAACTTTCAAATGAGAAAATTAGGTTTTTTGTTAGTCCACATCTCATATGGAGTAACATTAACTGTCTTTGATGGAATTCTTTTTAACAAATAAACAGTTGTCTTGAGTGCATACCCCTAAAAGGATTTTGGTAAATTTGCAAAGACCATCATCAACTGTACTATGTCCAATAAGGTTTAGTTTCTCCTTTCAGCCATACCATTGTGTTGTGGTGTGTAAGGTGGAGTCCATTGAGATAAAATCCCATTATCTCTGAGATAATTTAAAATTTCTTAGTCTAAGTATTCCCCAGCTCGATCGGATTGTAGTGTCTTGATACCTTTCCCAAGTTGGTTTTCTACTTCAGTTCTGAATTGTTTGAACTTTTCAAATGCATCAAATTTGTATCTCATCAGATACAGATACCCATATCGAGAATAATCATCGATATAGGTAATGAAGTAAAGAAAACTACTTCTGGAATGGATGGACATCGGACCATATACATCTGAATGTATTAGGTCTAATACTCCAGTCGCTCGTTCACTCTTTCCCTTAAAGGGTAACTTAGTCATCTTGCCTAATAAACAAGATTCACACATGCCATATGATTCATAATCAAATGGCCCTAAACTAACACTCTTGTGGAACTTAGCTATGCGTCTCTCATTTATATGGCCACGGCTACAATGCCATAAGTAAGTTGATTTTAAATTATCTCGTTTATGTCTTTTCGTGTCATTGGCATGCATAATTGGATGCAACATATCTAATATGTAAATTCCATTGCATAATATACCGGTACCATAAAGCATTCGATTCAAACTAATAGGACAACCATTGCTATTGAAATTCAAGTGGAAACCAGCTTTAGATAAACAAGAAACAGACAATATGTTCTTTGTTAAACTAGGTACAAAATACAATCATCCAGTTTAATTACAAGCCCACTGGGAAGTGACAAAAAATATGTGCCTACAACTAATGCAGCAACTTTTGCTCCATTGCCCACACGCAGGTCTAGTTCTCCCTTTATGAGTTGTCTACTGTCCCTAAGGCCTTGCATAACATTACATATGTATGAGCCACAACCAGTATCTAATACCCATATTTTACGATCAGAAACAGTATTAATCTCAATGACAAACATACCTGAAGGAGTCAGGGCATCTGATGCCTATTTCTTCTTTAAGGACTCCAAATAGACTTTACAATTGCACCTCCAATGGCCAGTCTCGCCACAATGGAAGTAAGTTTCTTTCGGTGCAGTTTCTTTGAGTTTCTTCTTAGCTACACTTCCTTTTGGTTTCTTAACCCTTTTCTTCTTTAGGTTCTTTTTTTTGAACCAGAAGAAGAAGAGTCCATCGCTAGCACTGGCTTGCTATCCTTCTTGATAGCTTGCTCTGCTATCTTGAGCAGATTGATCAACTCAGGGATTATCGTGGAGATTTGATTCATTCGATAGTTCAACACAAACTGTGAATAACTATCAGACAATCCAACCAGAATTAAGTCAACACTTAATTCATAATCCATAACAAAACCCAAGATGGCCAACCTCTCAATATGTCCATTCATCTTCAATGCATACTACACTACAGATGTCCCCGGAGTCATCTTAGTCATGAAGATCAGCCTCGAGGTCTCAAACCTTTCAGACCGAGCTTGCTCATTAAAAAGCTCTCTAAGATGAAACACTATGGTATTAGCATCCATAGACTCATGCTACTTCTGCAGCTCTGGTGACATAGAGGCTAGCATAATACAGGTAGCCAAGTCACTATCTTTAAGATACTTACAATATGCTTTCTGATCCTCATCATAATCATTAACAACAGGTGGATCAAAAAAGTGGAACGTCTAGGACATAGTCTAGTTTCTCATAGCTGAGAACAACTCTCATATTTCTCAGCCAATCAAGAAAATTAGGTCCATTTAATTTATTAGGATCCATAAGTGAGTGCAAATTCACACTGGAAGACATCTTCAATCAACCTAAATGTGAAGAGAGAAAGAATGTTAGAATATAAATACATGCATGATCATAAGGACTTGCATGATAAGCATATGGCTCCTACTAGTTTCAAAGAATCTATAGCCCTCGTTACGAATCCAAGAAACATTATGACAAAGTGTCCTAGTGGGTCGATATCTGACATTACTAAGAATGACCTTGGGTTTACCTAACAAGCCACCTTAGGTAAATCGGTAGGTATCAGTCATATCAATTACATCATAGATGCAACTATCATCTAGTGCTATCAACTCGTGATGTATGCACACACATTGGGTTATCAACTCTTGATGCGCGTACATCTGATGTACACTAGCCAATTGCGCCTCTGTCTATGTTGACTTTGAGTTTACTCAACAAATCAACGCTTCTTGTGAAAACCGACCCATTAATCTGAAAATTTTATTTCAATGGTTTAAACATATCCGTATAGAGCGAGCTTGGGTTTACCCAACAACCCTAACTCTAAAAGAATTCTGGTTCTCCCCATATTAATGAAAGGTGTTAGTTTTCATATTATGTGTGAGGGATTTCATACTCTGGTCTCATATAAGTCGTAGGATTATAGTCACAATGACTATATGGAATGATTTAGGGCGTTTCATCAATCACATTGAATCTATATCCATAATCATCCATCATCCTACCTAACCAACCCTAGCACGTATTCTTTAATGCAATCATCTGACAAGGTTTTTCTATATAGGTTGTAAAGTGTTATGCATCTAAAGATTTGACATTCGATTCAACTCTTGAACTGAATTGCTTTCTAATGTTGGCATCGGCTAATTTCTCAATCCGTATGTTTTCAATTCCAATTCAAAATACCAATATACCAAGTGTAATACCCTCTACTCTAATATACCAATTAAACACTTTAATTGTATCATGCTTGCCATATATAGTCATACTAGATATGAAATACTCGAAATAGATTAATACAATATTATTCTCTTAGATTTCCAAATAATTTGAGAACATCAAACTATCATCCTAAGTATCTCTAGGTAGTCTCCACTTCATCAAGATTACTTCGGCACTTATCACATAAATTGTGACGGCCAAAACAATCAAGACAATTGAATATACCAACGAGACACTACTATGACATATTTGACATCCGAAAATTTTTTGGAAATCCAATTTCAAGCAAATCAGTTTGGCATGCATATAACATCAATGTAACATATTTCTGATCACATAAAAATGATCCAAGGCATTGGATGTTGAGAAATTACAAAGCTTATAACATGTTCCATCAATGTTTTGAGAATTTATTTCCAAGAAACACTCAACCAACCTCAGTAACCAAGCCAACCCAGAATCTGTGTTCCTCAACACAGACATTCCCAATAGCACACAAGAAATTCTCAAATAAATATTCACTCACCTCGAAAACATTTTTCCATCTTCATAGACATTTATAAACATCTTAAAAACATGTTGGTGAGAGAAAAGCTCAAAAACAATTTTTCTAGAATTTATTCTCAAATTTACAAGCATGCCTATTCATGTAATGTGCATAAACACAACAACCAGAACAGTAGGGAAATAATTAGCAAAAATATATCAAATCACATTGATAAATTTTTTCCTTCCACAGAAATATTCAACAACATCTCATGAGCAAATCTGAGCAAGAAAATTTTGAAAACAATATCTCTATGTTGATTTCGAATTCAACACAATCAGAATGCACAACAGTCACAACCAATTGGTAGCATCACACATGTTATGGTTTCTCCTTTATACGGGACACAAGTGGCTCTGATACCATTGTAGGAAAATCCCGGTGCGTGCATCACATACACTAGGTGCAGAAAATTAAAAAAAATTATTCCGGGACTTTCCTGAAGTCCAGGATCTATGTATCTATACAAATAAGTACTATAATTCTCAAACCACAATGACCAAAGGAGACCGCCTCTAACGGTATCCACACAGAGATCAGAGAATCTAACCGAATCAAACTCTTTGATCTGAAAATAACTAGAATAAAGAAGAGAGTGATAGCTCTTACCTTTGTTCTTGGAGAGAGGAACAAGATGAACCTTGAAAGAGGAAGAAAATCAAGAGAGCTTCGGAGATCTTGACAAAAATTGTTTCTAAAACATGTTAAAATCTTTTTATCTCACGATCATCCTTCCTTTCTAGCTTTCATTTTTGTCTTTTAGTGATTTTATCTTTTTACCATTTAAAGACATTAAATGTAACTTATGAAAGAAGCCATCTTCTTCATCTTACATGTTAGTCTTACCTTTATATATACATATATATATATATAAATGCTGAAGTGGTCCAGTCACACTAGGGTCAGTCCTATCAAGTTCCGGGTGTGGAAAAAACGCCAGAGATATGTTTCAGTAATATCGATGTCACAATCTCATCAGGAAATGTCCCGATCTCATCGGTATCCATTTGGTTCTATTGCTCTCTATATAATGGATCTCTATCCAAAACCATTTTATGAATCCTCCATGTCACTCTTATGAGTGTGACCCATTAGATTCCCGATTATGTTGGCCACTTAGATTAACACTTAATCCAAGCAAGACATGAGTGGTGTCTAGCAATACATCATGACCCCTAATTGACCGAAAAATAAGTGGTTTGACGAACGAACTTGTGCTCATCACGAACCCTCCTATAGACAATTGTTCTGCAATTCGTCCTTTCACCATGCTATACCCCACTTGGTTATGAGTATGGACAAAGTGTCAACTCTCACTAGACTGACTACATCAAATCTATTCCAAGTGATATCAGTTCTCGTCATAGGACTCATTACTCCATATGTCAATGAAGACATTCTTCATGACATATGTACAAAGATTTCCAAGTAATGACCCCGACAAGAGGTCATGGGTATCATCTTTTGCTATCATAGGAGTAGTGAATCCTTTATTAGCTACTCAATTACCTTCAAATACCTCAAGCTATACCTAATCACCACCCTGTGAGCGACCTCTACAAAGTAACAAGGAATGGAGTCAAAACACAGAATCAGTATCCAAGATATCCTTAAGTACTAAGGATACTCGCACCATTGCTATGATGCGATAATCACTGACATTAGAATAGGACATCCATGTGATGATCTCATAGTAGGTCATCCAATGTACTTACTACCTTTAGTAAGCATCCACAT
>JAOTAX010032834.1:0-11355 GCA_025629825.1 Erythroxylum guanchezii
ATGTATAGATTGGCATGATGATTTGGATATATTGCTTCCGCTGCAAATAAGAATTCTAAAAAGTTTTGAAATCTACCAGTTCTCCAAATATGACATGCTTTTTTTTTTTCCAATCCAACATAAGATAGGAATTTTCATGATCCAATAATCAATAATTTAATTTTATGATAAAGGGTTCATGTTTAAGATATCTTAGGGGATTCATCACCTAGGTACCATTTGTTTGATTTATTTAACCATAATAGTTCCTTCATCCTGGTTCATTATTGTATTAAAATTTAGCTTTTTTTGGTTCTAGTTCTAAATTAAATTCACAACTTGATTTGGTAGTTAGATAATAGAAAATGGTTAATACTAGCATTTACAATCTTTGTAGGATTGACCTATGCTTGTCAATGCTAGCTATAGCTACACCATGCATTTGCAGTTAAAACTTATAATATCATAAGCATACACAAAACAATCATCTTCATCTTGCTTGAATGTCTTTCTATAAAAGATTATGACTAGGGCAATTGAAAATAAGTGGTTTATGGACTTAAGGGAATCCAAGCACAATCTACAGTTGGGATTGGATAAGGGATGGAAGCATCCTTAATTCTATCTAATATGGTTATCCTTTCCCTTACAACAAGCTAGAATACAAAGGATGCATTTGGAGTAATTTATTTATTCCACAACAGATTGAACCTGTAGACCTTATGAGTTAAGAATCTAAAATAAATCTATATAAGACTTGTTGGTGAAGTTAGTTTAAGAATGTCTCAACAAGTTGACTTTATTCTCTTGATTAGGATAAGGAAAGTAAAGTGAAAAGTTGTTTTTGTAGAATTTCTAAACTTCTCTTAGTGTATAATTAATTGCTTCCATCAATAAGGGAACTTACTCTAAAATTTGGTTGGTAAAAGAGCCTTAGGCTAGAGAATTTATGAAATAAATAAGTGGACAAGTATGCTCCAATTATCATTCTATAAACAGGTATTGTAGTCATTTATAATTTTGATTTAGATTGAGGACAACAATGTATCTCTAAGTTATTGACAATTCTCTATATTCTTTTATGCAATAAAGTCTTATTCACCATCTAAATCAATAGAATCTCCAAATCCCACTCATTCTTTGGCAAGTAAATGTTCTTCCAAGGATTTTTCATATTACTTTGATATCTAAAGTCATGAAGCAACTTTTTTAAAGAAATTTTTTATTTGTAGTAAATAAGAATAAAGGTTTTTTCTTTCTTAATGCTATTGTTGTCATTGATGGTATTTTGTATTTATTCGTATGTTAGTTCTTTTTTGGTAATAGGTGCTATTTGATTGAGGCTTTTTGGTGATATTAATTCAATAATTGTTCTATTAATGTAATTGAATAAGTTTATGTTCACTTAAGAGCAACTTTAATTTAGAATTATGAGAATTATGGTCTATTATTGGACCTATGGTTAGAGAGGCCATTCAGGAGTTCTTTTAAAAAGGGTTGATCCTAAAGGAATTTAATAAAACTTTTCTCTGCTTAATTCCTAAAAATTCTGACCCCTCTACCTTTGTTGATTTCTAGTTGATTACATGCACAAAATTCATTTATAAAATCATTGTCAAGATCTTAACAAAATTTTTAAAGCAAGTTCTCAATCTCATTGTTAGTGAGAATCAGAATGCCTTTATGAAGGATAGAAGCATTGATGATAACATTCATATTACTCAAGAACTCTTAAAGGGATATACCAAGAGGAACTATTCCCCTAATTGTTCTATTAAGATTAACTTTAACAAAGCTTTTGATTGCATCAATTGGTCCTTTCTCTTTAGGCTTCTTAAGGCTTTCAACTTTCCTGATATATTAATCAGTTGGATTAAATCTTGTTTATCCACTACAACCTACTGTGTTCTGATTAATGACACACCTTCTGGAATTATTAAAGGGAAGAGAGGAATTAGACAAGGGGGTCCTTGTCTCCTTATCTATTTATTCTATGTATAGAAGCGCTCTCTTAATTGCTTAAGGCCAAAGTCTCCTATAATCTCAAATTCAAGTTCCACTCCAAATGGAGAAGACTTTCACTCATCATCTCTGTTTTGCAGATGACTTAATTCTCTTATCCAAAGCACATTCTAAATCTGTTAAGCTATTGATGGGCATTCTCAATGTGTACATTGATATGTCAGGTTTAAGGTGAATCTTAACAAAAGTCATTTTGTTCTCTCAACTTTGGTGGAACCTCTCCAAGACTCTATTTCTTCTCTGACTAGTATGAATAGGAAATTCCCTCCTCTATAATATTTGGGTCTACCTATTTCTATTTGAAAGCTATCCTTCAATGATTGCCTCCCACTTTTTGAAAAAAATCAACGAAGACTCAACAAGTGGACTAATAGATTTCTTTCCTATGGTGGTAGAGTTTAGTTAATTAAGTTTGTTTTATGATCCCTCCACTTATACTGGAGTACTAACTTTCCCTTATCAAAGAAATTGGTCAAAGCTATACAGAAAATGATGAGAGATTTCTTATATGGTACAACAAATGGAGGTTCAAGCTTTCCTAAAGTCAAATGGGCATATTTTTGTAAACCCATGGAGAAGGGGGCATAGGAATCATTTCTGTCAGAGTTGCTAATAATGTCTTTTTGGTAAAAAGTCTTTGGAGAATGCTTCAAGACAAGCATTCCTTGTATATGAGATGGTTTTATAGTTACTTTTTAAAAGGGAGCAGCATATGGTCCCTCTCATCTAGATCATCCAATTATTGGTTCCTTAACCAAAATTTTAAAAAAAAGATGAAGTAGCTAATGAAGTTTGTTGCAAAATTGGGAATTGGAAGACTGCCTTCTTGTGGCATGAAAATTGGACTAGACTTGGTCCTCTTTCCCAAAACCCTAATATTGTATCAGCTTTTTCAGGGCTAGATCACAAGACTAAGGTTGCTATTCTTGTTAATCATAATGACTAGATTCAATTTCCTGATGTAATCCAATACCTTAAACTGCCTTACTCTCCTAATTCTAACTTTTAGGATTGTTATCTTTGGCTTGGAACTCCAATTGGGAGCTTTTCTAGCAAAATCTATAGGAAATGGGTTTATCACTCAGAGCAAGATGATCCCTTTGTTAAAGTTATCTAAAATAATTTTATTAGACCAAGTACAACTTTCCTCCTATGGCTAGTGGTTAGGAATAGAGTAGCAACGATGGACAGACTTCAATTTATGCCAAATCTGAATAAAATTTGTTGTCTGTGTAAGAAAGGAATAGAAACTAGGAATCATTTGTTCTTTCTATGCCCTTTTTCCATCGCTATTTGCAATAAGATTAGAGACTTTATCTCATGGCATGTGACCTCTAATTCTCGTATAGAGATAGTCAAGATCCTAGCCGAAGCACAAGCTTCTGCTTCACTCTAGAAGAGGAAGGTGTTGTTTCTAGCCATATCAGCTCAAGAGATATGGAAAGAAAGAAATCAGCGAAAGTTCCAACATAAGGAACGATCCATAAAGATAGTACTACAATCAATTATTCAGACTAGTAGGGAACAATTTTTATGTTAGGAAATGGAACAAGATGAAGAAATAGAGTTTTGGCTCTTACCTAGGAAATCCAAACACTGCATGTTGCCTTGCGAGATCATCAAGCCCTTTTTAGAATCATGGAACAACTGATTAGGAGTAATTTGAGTAAGGTGAGGCTTCCAGATAGATTTCACTCACCTATGAGTTGACAGGTATGAGTTGTGATGGTGATCGCCTAAGGAAGATCCCAACCCTAACTAGGAAATTTCTCGATACAATTTATAGAAAGGATGGGGGAGCGTTTACTACTTCTACACTCCACTCTTGCCTCATTGTCGTTTCATTTGGCTACAACTTGATATGTTTTCGTCCAACTTCTTCTGAGGGTCCGTTTAATATGCCGTCATCCAAGTTTTTAGTTGTCTAATTATTTTAGTGTCTTATTGTTCACACTTGTAATAAGAGAGTATGTTTATTCTCCAATCAATTTATTGTCCTTCACTATTTTTGATACAATTAACTTTAATTTTTCAAAGAAAATTAGAGAACTATTTCAAACCGCTAGGGATTTCATTGTTCCATATTCTTTACCTTTCATTTTTGCATTGTTTTTTGGATATTTAGGTATCACAGGAGAGAGTGGTGATAATTTTTTGGTTATTATAAATTTAAATGATGAATGCTTCTGTTTCACAATTGTAGTTTCTTCCTGGTTGGGTTTGTATTTTTGTTCATGAGAAGTTTCTAGTTTAGACTTTGATTTTTTTGAAAAAACATAAGGATTTTACATATTATGTCAATATAACATGGAAAATTAGCTTGTTTATATTCTTTTTTTGGTATAATTTATGATATTTATATAATTTTAATTTATATAATGCTTAATATTTAAATTGATAGTATTTTTATGATTTAATTTTATAATAAAATAAATAATTCGTATTAAAAAACATGTCGATATATTATATACAAAACATATTGTTTACTATCATAGATTAAAAATGTAACCAATAATATATCGCAATATTATTAGAAATGTAACAAATAACATTTAGCTACGTTATGAAAAATGTAGCAAACATCATTTGGCTACGTTATAATACATGTAGCTAAAAATATTTAGCTATGTTAAAAAATGTAACTAATAGAATATTATGAAAACGTAGTCAAAAAATATTAGCTACATTTTATTTTTGTTGTCAGTAATTTATCGTCAAAATGTTCCTACTAAGATTCAATTTTTAGCTATGTTTTTGTAATGTTTTAGCTATTAAAAATTTTCGTAGCTAATACTTTTTGTCTACAATTTTTAAAAATGTCGCTTATAGTTTCAGCTACGGAGAATTAGCGATGCTTAATGCAATGAAACATAAACATCACTAATAACTATAGGAGATGGTTTTTAGACAATTAGCTACATTGTTTTCATAGGCAATTGTCTCCTTGGTTGCAGTGAATCATTTAGAGTTAAACTTTTTCCTACCAACATTCGATTTTTAGCTACATTTTTGTAATGCTTTAGCTATAAAAAAAAATTTCTTGTCTACGATTTCTAGAAATGTTGCCTATAATTTTCAGCTATAGGAAATTGGCGAAGCTTTATGTGGCAAAACATAATGAGCCAAATAACTATAGGTAACATTTTCAGAACAATGAGCTACGTTCTTTTCGTAATCAATTATCTACTTTGGTTAGTCAAGCTAGTGCACTTACACTATCGGTTGCGTCACCCATATAAAGCCAACGCACTGCATGAACAAGTGAATGTTCATCGTATGCATAAGTGTTTATCCTTAAAGACCATCTCTCCATTTATTCCCTGGTAGAAATTTCCTTAACTTGTCACAATTTCGTAAAGATTCAGACCTTAAATCCTGGGAATTGTCATCATAGGTCAGATGACACTCAGATATTATAAAACAAAGCCTAATGGTTTTAGTAGTTTTAGGCTATTATTGATGCTGTAATTATTGAAAAATTAGGACAGGATCCGATCCTGATTGCAACGGAATAATTAAGAAACTTTTTCTTATTTTAATTTCCTAAAAGTCAATATCACTTTGATTTTATACAATGATTAATGCATAAATCATAATAAATCATAAATTGTAATTCATACCTTAATCCGAACTTGATCATATTCTTGTCATATCCCTTGAATCGTTTCCAAATTTGATCAATCTTAACCACCTAGCCTCACAAGTATCTGACCTCTAATGGTATCTACAGTGAGAAAACTTTGTAACTTTTACAAAGTGGGTTATAATAAATTTTGGACATTTCAGTAATTTATTTAAAATTAAATTCTAATTTCAATTAAGCTTTAATTAGAATTAGGCTAAAATACATTTAACCCCTCGTGTTTTTTCCTTAGTACGTTATCCCCCTCTATTTTAGAAATGAGCTTATTACCCCCTTTGACCACCAGTCAAAGGAGCTTAGAATTCAAAAAGACTTTTTTACCCCTGTGTTATGATGACATCGACACAACTATACATGTTGCATTTTTTTGAACAAAAATACCCTATATTTTTTGCTTTATTTCATTATGCCCTTTATTTCAAAAATAAAAACTCTCCTTTTTTCTTTCTTTCTTACCTTTCACCGGAAAGCTCCGTTGTTTTGCCAAAAAATCATTTCCAATTTCGGTGACGTCTCTCCTTTTCCCAACGGAAAACAACCTATTTATTCAAATTGAGTTTCTTCCTGCTCATTCAGATACGTTTTCAGGGCCCTTCTCAATGATGGTTCGGATCTCCTCACTCAACTATATGTCTCTATGTTTTGCGCATTTTGTGAGAATGTAGGTTGTTTGGTTCCCACTTAGTGCATTGCTTTGAAGTTTTATCGTTGAAGATCGTGATTTAGGGTTTGAGTTTCAGGTTATCGATCTTCTTATTTTGGTTTTGTTTCCTAACAGTTTGCAGAAAAACGAAGGGGCATAGAAAGCGTTCCCGATATAAAATGGATAGTAGATCACATACACGTGTGTGTTGGTGTTTCGTTATTTTATTCAAAATATATAGACACTTTTGGATAATTTCGTTTAATGGTTATTGAATTTATTATTTAAATATTTTTTCTTGTCTTTATTAGTTTATCAATTAGGGGAAGATTGGTTGAAGAATGTTCACTTTAGAATTGCATCATGGTGGTATGTTTAAGAAAAATCCATATTGGCATTATGTGGGAGTTGAAGTTTCATATTGACCTAAAATTGATCCTAATTATATGTCAGCCATTTAGCTACAACATGTTCTAAAGGAAATGAATCTCCTTATTAGTATGCCAATGCATTTTAGGATGCTAGATTCAGGACTTAGGAATTTAAATAATGATGACATTATGCACTACAAGAAAATTACAAATTAGCAACGAAAAATTACTGACAAAAACAATACCGTAGTAAATTATCGACGACAAATCAGTTTCTGCCGATAATATTGTTGGAAAAATATTACATTTTGTGATGGACAAAATATGTAACATCCCATTACCCATATTAAGGCTAAAATAGTAAATGTGAGAGATTACTGAGAATTTAGAAAACATGTTTTATGCTCATGTATTACATGATATGCACATACACGTGAACATTGAATCTTTGCGCATAAAAATAATTGTACATGTATTCATTAGCAATTTTCGGGTATAATTGTTTATATATGGGAGTATATTGAGAAATGTGGTTTTAAGTATATTGAGAAATGTGGTTTTATGTGTTAAAAAAATTGATTTCGAAAGTGTATTTATTGATTTAGAATTTCTGGAATTTTTAGAGAAATTTCTGGAAATTGTTGAGCATTTTTGAACTAGAAAAAATTACCAAGTGGCAAAACAATTGTTAAATGGTAGTAGAAATTACTGTCCAATGGCAATGGAAATTTTGATAAATGACTTTAGGATTTATTGACAAGTGTCATTGAAAATTGGGGAACAATTGGAGTAGAAATTAAAGTTGATGGGACTAGTTAAAAGAAAGAACCAATAAAATGCTTTAGAAATGGGACATGTGGCAAGTGACAAATCTCACTTACAAAACAATGCCTTAAGGACACTATTCTTTTAATTAAAAGTGGCCCCCCTTTCTTGGTCATGTCATTCACGATGCTCTCTCTTAAAGAGCTATTGGAGTTATTTTTGTTCTCTCCATTTTCATAGCTTCTCTTCGTCTCTTCTTGATTCTTGATTCTTCAAATCTCCATTCATGTTAAACCCAACCCTCTCATCTCTCATACTACTCTTTCATCTTGCTTTCTCTTCCATTCTCACCAAAAAACCAAACCTTTCAAGCTCTAAAATGAAGATGATCGTGGGTTGTTGGTGAATTAGGGGTTTTTAATTTTCTTGAAGATTTTGAAGAATTGGAAGCTAAATCCAGTAAGTATCTTCAAATATCTTGGGTTTTGGTTAAATGAAGCATTTGTGATGATATTTTGAGGCTAATCTCATGAAATGGTGTTTTGGGTATGTGAGTGTTGTGAATGGGGAAGGTGTGTAAAATTTCTTGCTTTTATTGATGAGTAATGATTTATAGAAATGTTTTGGAGGTTGAATGATCATGACAAGGAAGTCTTGTATGTGCTAGAATGAGTAATATATATATTGATGTTTTGTTTCATGTAAATGCTAAATAATGGGTTAGGAGTTGTTCATGGATGATTGATGTTGTATATGATGAGTAAGAAACTATGAGTTATGTTACACATGTTTTAAAGATGAATTGGTTGTGAAAGGGATGTTTAATGAGAATTGGAAGTTGATGAGTATAGAAATGCGTTTATAACCTGTTTGTGTTAATGGATGAGTGTAGGAATGAGTTGCAAAGGATTTGAGAATGAGAAGTAGATGGAGTAGAAAATATGATCTTGTATGAGTTGTGTTAGGGTAAGATTGGGAAACAAAATTGGTAGTTGAGCTGGAAAATGTAGCAGCAACATAATCTCTTAGTATGCTTATGTGTTTTAGCCATAACTTTTTCTCTGGTTATCCAAATGGGATGATTCTTGATTTAGATTAAACTAGAGATACATTACTATATTTCTTATGAAGACATTGAATTTAAATTCTGTCTTTAAGAGTCTTAAATTTTGACATGAAATTAGGACCTGGGTGTAGCAAAATTTGTGGATGAGTGTTTATGTTGTGTTATGTTTTAAGTGTATGAGAATGTGTCATATTTTGAGTGTTTATAATCCAATGGGGAATATGAAATGTGCATGGATGATGTTGAGTTGAAATTGGGTATATATTTGAAGAAGTTATCCATTGAGATGATGAATTAAATGAGTTGGGAATTGGGAGTGAATGAATTATAATTGGTGTTTCAATGGTTATGGAGTGATAATTGCATAAGAAGAGGTAAATTTGGGAGGATTAAGAGTATATGTGATGTTAGAATGGGTTTAGGATCCTTTGGAGGGGTTTTGGAGATGAAAAATTTAGTAAACTCGAAGGTTACACGGTCAGGTCGTGTAGGTTCACACAGCCCGTGTGTTCTTGATGCAGAAAACATAATCTGACCCGAAAGAAACACGGGCTACCCTTTTGATTTCACACAGCCGTGTGTCTCTAAAAGATAGAATCTCTTTTCATGGTCTTCATAAAGTTGTAGATCTAGAAGTACTCTTTGAAACCATCAAAAGATGGCCTTAATCCGACATCCTTAGAGAAAATTATGCCAATTGTACCAAAATAGGTACAATAGGATTGAGGATACAATTGTGTTTGATTAATTTGGCCATAACTTCACCATCTGACCTCCAAATGAAGTGATTCTTGAACCAATAGATTTCGAACACATTTTCGTATCTCTACATGAAAAAATTGTATCATTTTGAATTTATTTGGAAAATTTTGATCGAAAGAAATTGAAGGAAACTGTCGGAATTGTATGAACTGGTGTGATTTCACTGAACATGTTTGGGTATTTAGGTTATATCTTAATCTTTAGTCATCCAAATGATATGGTTTTTGATTTGTAGTAAAGTATAGGAATAGGGCTACAAATTATCTGAAGAAGTATAATTTTGATTCATTCTTTATGATATTCAAATTCTGGATGGAAATTGTGTATAGTATACTGTTTTTGTATATGAACAACCCAAAAATTTTTGAGGCATATCTTCCAAATTACTGAACCAAATTGAATGATTTTAGTGTCAATGAAAACCTAAGACATATAGGAACAGTTGTCCAGAAGATAGTATGACCAAATTACCTCATTTTTACTTTCTAATTGAACGTGAACAGTAGACTCGAAGGTGCGTGTGTTGGAAAAATCTGAAGTAAGTCAATAAGAAATGAATTGTGTGTTTAATAGTTTTAGTGAGGCATAATCCTAAGTATAAATTATACTTAGATGAGTTTTGATATGAGAATGATTATGTGATGGAATTGATGGAAAAATACGCGGGATTGTCATGAACATGCATGGTACATATTTCATTGCATACATGTGCATTATTAAACACTTATAATAGTGCAAATTGTGATATGTGTATGTTTTGCATGATATAGAGGATCGTATTGAGAGCCATCATCCAGATGTTTCCAAAAATTGGAAGCAAATGCTAATCTGGATCATACTTTGAGTAGACCGAGATGGTCTCACTTCATTGCTTTTTTGTTTGAATTTTGTATTAATTGACTACTAGATGATGTTATGAATGTGATTGATTGTGTTAGTTTTTGGACAGAAGGTCCGATGATTGTGATGTTTGATTTGGATATTGAAGTGCTAATTGTATGTGAATGAGATGAAATAAGTGCATACTGTGAGTAGACCGAGATGGTCTCACTTTATTGTTTTTTTGTTTGAATTTTGTATTAATTGACTACTGGATGATGTTATGAATGTGATTGATTGTGTTAGTTTTCGGACAGAAGGTCCGATGATTGTGATGTTTGATTTGGATATTGAAGTGCTAATGATATGTGAATGAGATGAAATAAGTGTATATAATATGATTGTTAAATGCCGGACCACGGTTTGATGATAAAATTGTTTTGATTGTGCATTTGCATATGAATGAAAATGTGGTTCTCAACTTTAATGTTAAATGCCAGACTAAGTTCCGATGATATGCGAATGTGATTGAATGAGAATATGCCAATGCGACTGATGCATTTCATTACATGAATGCATAAAAGATAAAGGCAGTTGTGACCGGAGCCGCCAGTTAAAAAGAACTTAAAGCTTAGATTGTGAATAGAGCCTCAGGCTCGGATGTGAATGTACCCGATATCCACTAAGGGATATGGGGCATTATCTAACTCAGCCCGATATCCACTAAGGGATATAGGCCAGCCCAATATCCATTAAGGGACATAGGCCTATGAAAAAGGCATTTGGTCACAAAAAAGTAACCAATTGAAAGTGAGTCTCATGTGCACTACATATGCATGATATGAATGTTTATAATGTTTTGAATATAAAATGTGAAACAAAGGATCAAGTATATGTGATTTAATATGATTATCAAATAAATGATTTGAGTTGAGTGTTATGTGACCGAGTGAGCCATCAATGATGGTCACTCACTGGGTTCGCAAAACTTATCCAAAATTTGTAAATATTATTTAGGAATAGAAGAATACCCCGTTAGGCAGCGAGAGTATACCTTGCATGCAAGTGAGAGATAGAGGTCGGGATCAGTTCACATCTGAATTTATAATTTCCTATTTTTGTATCAAATTACGTATTCCGAAAAGTTTTGTACAATGTATATGTTGGCCCCCGAAATTTTTCTTGATGAATTAAGCATGATTTAAATTAATTATGAGGTGTTATGGATTGATTTTGGAACTAATTATTTATGTCAATATTGGTAAGATTTTATGTCATAAGTTGA
>JAOTAX010032854.1:0-11354 GCA_025629825.1 Erythroxylum guanchezii
TACTTTACCATGCTGCATTAGTACACATCCTAAACCCTGATGGGATGCATCGCTGTACACAACATAACCTCCAGAACTAGACGGAATAGCTAACGCCGGTGCTGTAGTTAACCAATGCTTAAGCTTCTCAAAACTCCTCTAGCAATCTTCACTACATCTGAAAGGCACATTCTTTCTCAGAAGTTTTATCAAAGGGGCTAAGATCAGTGAAAACCCCTCGACAAACCTTCTATAATAGCCAGCTAATCCAAGGAAACTCCAGATCTCAGACACATTCTTGGGAGCTTCCCACTTTATCATAGCTTTTATTTTCTTTAGGTCCACCTGAATGCATTGACCAAACACAATGTGACCCAAGAATATTACTTGATCGAGCCAAAACTCACACTTACTAAACTTGGCATAAAGCTGTTTCTCCCTCATCAACTGAAGAACCAATCTCAGATGTGCAACATGATCTTCTCTACACTTCGAATACACTAAAATGTCATCAATAAAAACAATTACAAACTAATCCAAATAAAATTGAAATACCTTATTCATCAAAGCCATAAAAGCTGTCGGAGCATTAGTCAATCCAAATGGCATTACCAGAAACTCGAAGTGCCCATATCTGGTTCTAAATGCACTCTTGGGAATATCTGCCTCAGCTATCTTCAGCTGGTAATATCCCGATCTCAATTCTACCTTTGTGAACACCTGAGCTCCTTGTAACTGATCAAACAAATCATCAATCCTTGGTAATGGATATTTATTCTTAACTGTTACCCGATTCAACCGCCGGTAATTAATGCACAATCTCAGAGTTCCATCCTTCTTCTTTACAAACAATATCGAAGCTCCCCAAGGTGACACACTAGGCCTGATAAAACCCTTATCTAACAACTCCTGTAATTGGGTTTTCAGTTCCTTCAGTTCAACAGGTGCCATCCTATATAAAGGAATTGATATAAAAGCGGCACCTTGGATAATATCAATAGTGAACTCCGTCTCCCTATCTGGGGATAATCTCGGTAGTTCAGCCAGAAACTCATCCAGAAATTCTCTAATAACTGGAATATCCTGAATGGTTTGTTCATTCTGAGTGTCAACCACGTGGGCCAGATAAGCCTCACATCTACCTCGGATCAAACTCAAAGCACTGAGAATGAAATTAGTCGGGCCGGCACTACCTGACTAACTCCTCGAAACATTACTCTTGGCTGATTGGGAGATTCAAAAATTACTTCTTTAGTGTAGCAATTCATTACAACCCGATGAGCTGTAAGCCAATCCATGCCTAGAATTACATCAATTTCCTTTAACTGCAAGACGATCAGATCAGCTTCTAACTCTGCCTGATCAATCCGAATTATACACCTCTTATATACCTCACCAAGCACTGTTGTGCTACCCAATGGAGTACTCACCACTAATCCACATTTTAGTGTCTCACGCTCACAATGTAATCTAGATGCCAGATGTGGGGTGATGAATAAATGGGTAGATCCTGGATCTACCAGTGCATATGCTTCAAAATTAAAAACACTCAACACACCTGCTACCACATCTAGGGAGTCCTGTGCCTCCTGTCTGGTAATAACGTAGACTCTGGCCTGAGTTTGCGGCTTGTTACTCCGCACCTGAGTCCTGACATTAGACCTTGCTGACTGAGTCCTAACTCTAACTCTGCCTCTCTGTGTAGGTCTGCCAGCTCTACTCTGCTGAACTGTGGTCTCAGTCATAGTTCCTCCTCTAGCTCCAAACTGTGTTTCCAACATCTCAGGACAATCTTTGATTTGGTGCTCATATGAGCCATATCGAAAACATGCTCCCGAAATCCGCCAACACTCACCACCATGTTTTTTTCCACAGTGCTCACATTAAGGCAATTGGTGCTTCTGATTAGTAGGCATCTGTCCTCTGCCTCCCCCAGACTTAACAAATCTACCTCTTCCTTGGGATCCAGATTGTCTCAATCTAGATTGGAATCGAGATGATCTATTCCGATGCTTTCTGAAGCTTCTGCCAGAATCAACATGAGATTCATTCTATCTCTTTCCTCTACCCTCCTGTCTGTGCTTTCTCTAACCATCCTTCAATAACTGTTCAATTCTGATTGAAGCCGCTCAGAGTTCTGTAAAATTACCCAAGTTAGAGATGGCAACCCTCGTTTTGATTTCTAAATTCAAACCGTCCTCAAACCGCCTACATTTATCTTGCTCAGTTGGAATCAGTACGGTCGCATACCTCATTAACTCATTGAATTTTATCTCGTATTCAACCACTGTAAGTCTGCCCTGCTTCAAATATAAAAATTCATTCATTTTTTGATCCATGTAAATCTTCGGCATGTAATTCTCTCGAAACGTCCTCAGAAAATCCTCCCAGGTCAAGTTACAAGGTCTAGTGGCGCTGCCTGAAACAGTCTTCCACCACTGAAATGCAGGACCTTGCAGGAGTGAAACCGCATAATCAAATCTCTCATCTGCCTCACAGTCCATCTGGTCGAACACTCTTTCAGTTTGCTCAAGCCACCCTTCTGCTTCAGTCGAGTCTGTACTTCTATAGAAGTCCACAACCCCTTGTTTTCTCAGTTTATCATATCTCCTTTCTCACCTCACGGGAATTCTCGAAGGCATTCTAGAAAATTCAGGTACATGAGACTCTATATTGGCTCCTATAAACTTTATGTCAGCTAACTCTCCAATTTGATCTCTTAGGGAAGGTGACCTATAACAAACAAAAGCTGTGATTACTGTCTGAATCTTTCATTATGAATCATATTGCTTCCCTAAAGATGCCAAACCATGCTCTGATACCAAAAATGCAACATCCCACTATCATAGGTTACATACCCAAACATTTAGAAACATTCAAGTACATATCCTATGATAATGGCATGTTAGAGAAAAAACAAATCCAACTTACACATGGCATCAACTAACATCATTTGAAAGTCAGCAAATTTTTAAAACATTCATTGCATTTATCCACAAAATTTACACCGTTTCCTTAAGATAAATATTTATAGCCTCGTACAGGTTCTAACAAAAACAACAAAATACAAGACACAACACTCCTGGAGCCAGCTGACAGACCTCTGAGCCATAACAAAATCCAAAGGGTCCTTTAGTCCTGTCTACAGAAACTAGGTCTCCTGTCTCAATCCTGAAAAGTCACGTTGCAATTTTTATGAGTTTTGCGAACTCAATGAGTGAACCATCATTGATGATTTCACCGGATCACATACATATAATACATATTTTACAGACACTCATTCAGATCATAAACACATTCCAGATGTTCACACAACATGGTATATCATAAGATCATACAGTCCACATTACTAAGCATAACAAATAAATCACATCAATTTATCACTCATTCAGCCTTGCAAATCATTCAATAAATTTCAGTCTTATAAAGTTATATGCATGAGACTCCCCTTTTTTTGTTATTGTTATGACCGAGTGCCAATCACAACTTATACAAATACCGACCCATAGGGCTCAGTCAAACCGAATCACAGAGCATAGCTCTATGTGCAAAATCAGAAATCATGGAGCAAAGCTCTACGTGGAAGCGATTCATATTGGCAACTCAAGTCACAACGCCTTTATCTGAGCATACATTTTATGAAATGCAACAATTTCTAAATATCTCATATATCACAATCATATACAAATGCTCATATAAGATTTCACAGTCATCGGACCTAAGTCCGGCATTCAACTTTCATTGAGAATCAAATGGCAAATTTATAACAATTCATAACACTCCCAATACATTCCCAACTATTAAACTCCTCGGACCTCAGGTCTGAAATCTATAAACAACTCACAAACAGTTCAATAATAATGGAAGTGTAATAAATCAAATTAAATTATTTAAAGAGAGTACCTTTATTCTCTTAAGGCAACCAACATCTGCAAAAAGAGAAACTGAGATATTCACTAAAGAAATTATTAGGTTTCACGATGTCCCTAAGTATATTGTTAGTGATTGAGATTCCCGTTTCATAAGCAATTTTTGGTGAGTTTTTAAGTTTCAAGGCACAAGTCTTAAGATGAGTTTAGCATATCATCCCCAAATGGGTGGACAAACTGAAGTGGTGAACTAAATACTTGAGACTACTTACGTTGATTTTCTTCTGAGCAGCCCAAAACATGGGTAAAGTGGGTGCATTGGGCTAAATATTGGTATAACACCTCGTTTAAAACCTTTACAGGTTGCTCCCCTTTTAAGACAGTTTGTGGGAGGGAGCCTCCTTCTCTCCACTAGTATGTTCCAGGAGAAATCTTGGTAGAAGCAGTGGCATAGGAATTGAGAAATAGAGATGAAGCCCTTAGACAACTAAAATTCAACCTAAAGAGAGCTCAAGACCATATGAGAAATTAGGGTAACAAACATAAGCGAGATAGGGAGTTTAAGGAGGGTGATCGGGTATATATGAAGCTGCGTCCTTATAGGCAAACCACGGTGGCTACCTATATCATTCCTAAACTGGCAGCCCGATACTATGGTCCTTTTCAAGTGCTAGAGTGTATTGGGGGGGGGGGGGGCAGTTGCTAATTAGTAAATAAAGATAACTAAACCTATTAGGTCAATTGGGGTGGGATAAGAGGGTATTATCGTTCATTTTCTTTTGAAAGCTGCGAGCTAGGACTGAGGCTTTATAGCCATCAATGGGGGAGAACTGATAAAGTCTCTATTGTTATCTTTCCTCTTTTGTTATTACCATTCAATACATTGTTTTTCTCTTTTAAGCTATTGCTGGTATGCCCTATTATAGTTTCACTGCTGTGTTTTATTGCTAATCTTTGTTTGCTTCGTGAGTTGTTAAGAGCTGGGGTCTAACAGGAGTACCCTTGAATGTCCTCATTCCAACGAATCATGGAATTTCTTCAAGAGTTGTCAAGTGATTATAAAATTTGAAGGCATCAAAACCATGTTTTCATGGTAAACCAACTTATTCCTCCACCAATAAGGTTGAAATAGATTTTTTTGTAGCTTTCCTTCTAATATTCTTCATATATGGATGTGTCTCAACCTTGACTTTGATGATATCACATAGTTCAATGTGAGATACATACAAAGCATTTAAGCTAGGACTCCTTACAACCTGAGATAATGCATTGGTAACAGTGTTCGCTTGACCAAGCTTGCAGCAAATTTCATAGTTATAGCATAAGAACTTTTATGTCCTTTTTTTCTCAAGGTTATAGTTATCTTTTCAAGAAAGTATAGAGACTTCACTAATATATTTAAATGTAGAATTTGCGTCCTAGCAAATATGGTCTCTATGTCCTAATTGTATGAATAATAGCTAACATCTCTTTAGTATAAGCTGACCAAGATTGTTTTTTGTTGCCTAAGACTCAAGGCTATATGTTTTCCTCACTATAACAAGATTGCTCTAATGCCATCTCTTAGTTCTAAATTTACGAAGATAGAACAAATTTTGTCATCACTATACATTGCATTATGCATCCAACCTTATACCTAATTACCCAATCTTTCAAACTCTCTATGGAAGTCACACAAGGCTTTTATATCTTGTTAAGAGTTGATTATAATGTCGAAATTTATTAGATACTCTTAGTTTTAAATGGCTAACCGCTTCATGGTCAATTGGGGTGGGATAAGAGGGGATTATCGTGTATTTTCTTTTGAAAGCTATGAGCTGTGACTGAGGCTTTGTAGCCATCATTGGAGGAGAACTGATAGTCTCCATTGTTATCTTTCCTCTTTTGTTACTGCCATTCAATACATTGTTGTTCTCTTTTCTTAATATTGTTGGTGTGCTCTGTTATAGTTTTGCTGCTGTGTTTTAGTGCTAATCTTTGTTTGCTTCGTGGGTTGTTAAGAGCTGAGGTCTAACAGGAGTACCCTTGAATGTCCTACGAATCATGGAATTTCTTCAAGAGTTGTCAAGTGATTATAAAATTTGAAGGCATCAAAACCATGTTTTCATGGTAAACCAACTTATTCCTCCACCAATAAGGTTGAAATAGATTTTTTTGTAGCTTTCCTTCTAATATTCTTCATATATGGATGTGTCTCAACCTTGACTTTGATGATATCACATAGTTCAATGTGAGATACATACAAAGCATTTAAGCTAAGACTCCCTACAACTTGAGATAATGCATTGGTAACAGTGTTCCCTTGACCAAGACTGTAGCAAATTTCATAGATATAGCAGAATAACTTTTATGTCCTTTTTTTTCTCAAGGTTATAGTTATCTTTTCAAGAAAGTATAGAGACTTCACTAAACTATTTAAATGTAGAATTTGTGCCCTAGCAAATATGGTCTCTATATCCTAATTGTATGAATAATAGCTAACATCTCTTTAGCATAAGCTGACCAAGATTGTTTTTTGTTACCTAGGACTCAAGGCTATATGTTTTCCTCACTGCAACAAGATTGATCCAATGCCATCTCTTAGTTCTAAATTTATGAAGATACAACAAATTTTGTCATCACTCTACATTTCGTTATGCATCCAACCTTATACCTAATTACCCAATCTTTCAAACTCTCTATGGAAGTCACACAACGCTTTTATTTCTTGTTAAGAGTTGATTATAATGTCGAAATTTATTAGATACCCTTAGTTCTAAATGGCTATCCGCTTCATGGTCAATTGGGGTGGGATAAGAGGGGATTATCGTGTATTTTCTTTTGAAAGCTATGAGCTGGGACTGAGGCTTTGTAACCATCAGTGGGGGAGAATTGATAGAGTCTCCATTGTTATCTTTCCTCTTTTGTTACTACCATTCAATACATTGTTGTTCTCTTTTCTTGCTATTGCTGGTATGCTCTGTTATAGTTTTGCTGTTCTGTTTTATTGCTAATCTCTGTTTGCTTCGTGGGTTGTTAAGAGTTGAGGTCTAACAGGAGTACCCTTGAATGTCCTCATTCTTACAAATCATGGAATTTCGTTAAGTTTTGTCAAGTGATTACAAAATTTGAAGGCATCAAAACCATGCTTTCATAGTAAACCAACTTATTCCTCCACCAATAAGGTTGAAAAAGATTTTTTGTAGCTTTCCTTCTAATATTCTTCATATATGGATGTGTCTCAACCTTGACTTTGATGATATCACATAGTTCAATGTGAGATACATACAAAGCATTTAAGCTAAGACTCCCTACAACTTGAGATAATGCATTAGTAACAGTGTTCCCTTGACCAAGACTGTAGCAAATTTCATAGTTATAGCATAATAACTTTTATATCCTTTTTTTCTCAAGGTTATAGTTATCTGTTCAAGAAAGTATAGAGGCTTCACTAATATATTTAAATGTAGAATTTGCGCCCTAGCAGATATGGCCTCTATGTCCTAATTGTATAAATAATAGCTAACATCTCTTTAGCATAAGCTGACCAAGATTGTTTTTTGTTGCCTAAGACTAAAGGCTATATGTTTTCCTCACTGCAACAAGATTGCTCTAATGCCATCTCTTAGTTCTAAATTTACGAAGATACAACAAATTTTGTCATCACTCTACATTTCATTATGCATCCAACCTTATAGCTAATTACCCAATCTTTCAAACTCTCTATGGAAGTCACACAAAGAATATGTTTGCTTGACCTTTGATAAAGTTTAGACAAAATCCTTGTAGTCAGTAAGGAGAAAAAGAGACCATTGTTCTTCTGTAAAGATTGCCTTCCTTCCCTTTTTCCTTGTAAGCCCAACATAGCCATTGTGACCATTGATTCGCTTCGCCTCAAGGTAAAACTAATCTAACGATACTTTCTGTGTCGTCAAGGAGAACATCAATCATGAGCCTTCACTCCCTTCTTTATGTTGGCGTGGTTATCAGATGGTGGAATTCTTATTATTTGAACCAGCCTTGATTTTAGACAACAAGGCTTCTATATCTTGTTAAGAGTTGATTACAATGTTGAAATTTATTAGATACTCTTAGTTCTAAATGGCTAACCGCTTCATGGAGTACAAGTCTTGCCTCTGGATTTTCAATGCACTCTTTATTGGTAAACACGACGACTTTGATATCAGTTGATAGGTCCCTGTTAAGCTAATTAGGGTGAGAATTGAAACATAAGTTTGAGGTGAAATCTCATTCTACTAAAAAACACTACTTTTGGCAATGCTTAGGTGAACTAGCCAATGAATTTTCTAAGTAACATCCAAAACTCCCAACAAAATTTACCTTATATATACATTTCCGTAAAAGCCTCGATTTTGAATCTTTTAATTAAAAATTATAAGAACATCATTTTTATAAAATAATTTTTTATTAGTAATGATCATTAATAATTATCTAAGAACATGTAGTTCATTTCTAAGATAAAATTTAAGATATATCTGTATGGTTTTACAATCTGAAACGACCTCTCTACTAGGTAGTGGTAAGACTGTATACTATCGAACTTTCCTAGACTCTGCACCTTAACGGGACTTCAACTGGGTATTGTCTATATGGTCTTACACATTAATGCAAAAGTATCAATGATAACAAATTAGACTCTAAGACTCTCTTATGATATCTTTTATGAACTGAATTTTCTTTTATCAAATTTATATTAGTAGAATTAATGAATGAGGTGACACAATGTAGTTTAGCACACCACAATCTTATATGGCTTGACCTAAGTCACATAAAAGACCACTTCATTAAATTAGATGATGTTCCACTGTCTCTTCTTTGAACTTTCTTATACTAATTATGAGGATGATGTCATGTCATTTCCTCCTTAAACTTCAAACTATAGTATAACATCATATAACTTTCATTCTTAATTTTAAAAACTTAGTTCTCAAATCTCTAACTGCTTGAACCCTAATCCTCGCAACACTCTTCCATTTGGTTCGTCTAAATAAAAATGTTAATAGCTAAATAATCGGGAATATTTTGCAAGTGAAGTGCATCATTTTTTTCCTCTCTCCTCCTTTAATGCTCTGCCTTCTCTCCTCCTTTTTCTTCCCGCCTATTTCGTTGTTTTACCTTCTTGCCCCTTCCTTTGTCCTTCTCCTTTCTTTGCCTGCTGTCTACCAGGGGTATTAGCGTCCTTTCCAGGGTTGCCTTCGGGCTCCCCAGTGCTTCCGTCCATGGCGCTCTCGGCATCTGTGCCTAATCCTTTTCCCCCTTCCCCCTCGTCCTCTTCCGGCTCTAGTTGACCTAGCGATTCCCCATCTCCGGTGGAGGGTGGTACTTCTTCCACAGTGCCCCTGATGGGTGGGGCTGCTTTCGGGGATTCTCCCCGATTGGCTGTGTCAGGAGTCTCGGCTGGTCCTCTCTCGCCGGTAGCATCCTGGGGGCCAGCTTCCCCTTCTGCGCCTGCTGCTGTGGTTGGTGGTCCTTGGAGTGGCCGTGTGGGTGCTTCCCAGCCCCGTGCGAAGCTCAGTTACCATCCGAATGTGTTACTGGATGGGGTGGTTTCTCCTCCAGTGGAGTTACTTCGAGCAGGGGCTAGAGCCTGGTCTAACGCCTTGGTGGGGTTCTTCTGGTCGAAAAGGTTGGCGTTTCCGGTTGTCAATGCGTGGGCGAAAGCTCGCTGGGGTAAGAAGGGGTTTGAGAAAGCTCTGCTCATGGAGGATGGTCTGTTCTTGTTTAAGTTCTCTCCACAGGCTAATATTCGGGAGATTCTTGAGCTTGGTCCTTGGCACATAGGTAACCAACCTTTGTTCTTACAGCAATGGACGACGGGGATGAGTCTTGACAGGGGCTCTGTGGAGGTTATTCCGCTTTGGGTGCAATTTCATGTGTTGCCGATGGAATATTGGACGATGGAGGGCTTGAGCCATTTGGCAAGCAGTATTGGAAAGCCTCTCTACCTTGACTCACAGACGGCGAAAATGGAGAGGATTGGGTTTGCGAAGGTCTGTGTTGAGGTGCCAAAGGACACCATTTTGCCGGATTCTTTGAAACTTAGGAGCCTCGATGAGGTTGGGGACTTGCATTTTACCACTGTTTCTGTCACCTATCCGTGGAAGCCTTCTACTGTGAAGACACAATGGGTTGCTACTGGGCGGCAGTTCCAGGCTGATGGGACTGCGGTTCGGCTCCTTGGCGACGCTACAGGGCATGGCCAGCCCCAGTTGCCTTCTTAGGGGCCTTTGTTTCCTCAGGGTGCAGTCATTGAAGATTCTGGTGTGGTCAAGGCTGATGTGCTTCGGGACTCTCTAGGTAGCTCAGGTGGTGATGTTGTTGTCGGGCAGGTTGCTGACTCGCCTTGTCTTGGCCTGGTCGAGTCGGAACTGCAATTTGAACAGGCCTGCTCAGCCAAGGCTCTTCCCCCACTTCCTGGCCTCTCTCAGCCATTTTTGGATGCTTCTGTTATGGAGGGAGGAGTTTGCGAGGATGGGCCAGTCCTTGTGGTTGGTCAAGAGCATGCTAATGGTGACGTTCTTGAAGATGGGGAGCTCTCTCCGAGTTCAGCCAAGCCTAAGCGGACGACTGCCAAGAAGAAAGCGAAGAAGAAAAAGCACAAGGGGATTATCTCCCCTGAGTGCCTCTTCTGAATATGTCCTTGTTAGTTTGGAACACTCGGGGGCTTAACGACCCCCTTAAACAGCTGATGGTGAAACAACTTGTAGCTTCTGCAAACCCTGTTTTGGTAGGATTATTAGAGACCAAAATAAAAGTTTCTGTGGTCAGGAAGGGTTTATCATTTTTGGGGCCTCATTGGAGGCTCATCTCCAACCATGCCCATCACTATAATGGACGTATCCTCTGTTGGTATAACTCTGCAAAAATTGGGGTCCAAGCATGCATGATGAGCGACCAGTATATGCATCTTCGATGTCAGGAACTTGGTAAGGATATTTATACGGTCACACTAGTTTATGCTTCGAACTTTGCTTTCCAGCGAGCTGCTTTGTGGACTGATTTATTGGCGCTTCACTCGAGGATTAGGGGCCCTTAGGTGGTTGCCGGAGATTTTAATTATTGTGTTTCTACTTCAGAAGTTAAGGGGGGAGTGCGCTTTCATGGTGGTGCTGGCGGGGAATTACAGACTCTGTTTGGTGCCACTGACCTTACCGATCTTCGTGGTAGTGGGCGGTGGTTCACTTGCGAAAATAAGCAACAAGGAACCATGTTTATTCGGAAGAAGCTTGATCGAGCGCTGGTGAACCAGCATTGGCTCCGCTCTTTTCCTTTCGATGCAGCGGAGTTCGGGGATCCGGTCTTCTCGGATCATACTCCGGTTATCATCCACCATCATGAGTCTCACGCCCGACCTAGTGCCCCTTTTCGGTTCTTCAATGGCCTATTGCAAGCTGAGGGCTTTATGGACTTGATTGCGCAGGTTTGGAGGCCAGAGGTTCAGGGCTTTAAGGGTTTTCAGCTGATGCAGAAGCTCCGGTTTGCTAAATGTGCAATTAAGCAGTTCAG
>JAOTAX010032878.1:0-11352 GCA_025629825.1 Erythroxylum guanchezii
CGCATTCGATTCGGTTTCGCTTCTTTCGCTTTCGTCCTCTTTGCTTCGCTTTTGAATCCGATTTGTGTTTCGCCTTTATTTTTCCCACTTTCGTTTCACTTTGGTCATAAGATCCGTTTGATTCGTTCCGCCACTTTGTTTTCAATTAGTGTTTACCGTTTTTCGGTTGGGATCCGGTTTCCGAGACCGAGTCCCAACAAATCGGATTCTTCGGCATCGATATCACCTCTAAATTGGCATCGGGAAGCTAGCCCTTTATGGGTCTCTAAAGGAATGGAGCTTTGCCCCTTCTTTTCTTCAAAACTGAGACCTTTCACTCCCAAAATGTTTCTCCAAATGAAACATATCTGTTTTGACGGCAACACATTGTATTTATAGTGAAAAATTAGGTTTCATGTCAAGTCACAAAAGTCACGGGTGTGACTTGGTATGTCACCATTATGATTGGCTTCATTGAGGTGTCACTGCCTTGCATAACCGTGAGAGTCACGACCATACAAGGATTGTCATGGGCGTGACTTAAGTTGTCTCTCAAGGCCATGACAAATATGGTGCATGGTCGTGAGCCGTTTTTTATAGCATATTGTTTTGCATTTTCTTATCTTCTTGTTCTTTTAATCCTTCTTCTTCTTTCTCCATAAAGATAAGTGAGTGTGAATCTCAACAAGACGACTCAAATATTGTTTTTTCGACTCACTTTAGGTCTTTTATTTCTGAATTGTACCTAAAACCAAATATGAATTCAAGTGAATGTCTTAAGCATTTTATAACATTAAACACTAAGTGTTATAGAATAAATGTATAATCAATTAAGCACAGATCAATAATATAGTAGAATTTTTAGGTATTAAGCCAAAAATAAAGTTATAAATAAATTTAGGTAACAAGATTGGAGTTAAATAGAATAGTAATAGAGTGATAAGAACTCTTAAATATAGATGTACAATGAAAAACAACCAAAGAAAGATACTAATGTGGAACAATCTTATATGCAGGATAGATATGAACATTTTCCAAAATCGTCAAATGTTTTTTCTCTTTAACTCTTTGCTTTCTTGTCAATATTCAAATTATTCATCTAGTCTCATCCCATCCACAAGATGGGTTTCTTCACTATACTGATTTTTTATTTTCATTTATGTCCTTTACTTTAGTTTTGTCTTATACAGGATAAGTTTTTGTTTAGATTACACCTCTTTTAACCATATACAATTAAACATGGAGACTCCATTATATTAACTCATATTATTATATATATTTTATCCTTAAAGTTTTTATTTATTTTTAAATGTATGTCTCTACTTTTTTATTCTACTTTAAATAGTGACCAAAAATAACTTGGAAGAGTTTCACGATTTATTTTAAATAATATAAGAAGATAGTAAAAAAATTTGTATTTAGGAAAAAATAAACACGATGTGATAACAAAGTTAGAGTTTAACAAAATAGCAATAGAGGGACAAAAACTCTTAAAAAGAGACACAAATAATGAAAAATAACTAAATGAAGATATTGATATAAACGTTTGTGTAGGCAAGATAGATATGAAATTTTCACAAAATTGCCGAATCTTATCCCATCGACAAGGTGGGCTTCTCCACTTTGCCACATTTATGTTTCCATTTATACCATTTAATGATGTCTTTAGTGTTGAATCACGTAAGATTAATTTTTTTATAGATCACGCCTCCTTTATATTCCCATAAATTGGAGATCTCACTCTATTAAGTCATGATATAAATATGTTAATAATCTAGTTCCATCTTGTAAACAATTTAAAAGTAAAATTAGATACACAATTATTTGTATCATTTTGTTTTAAGTCATTATTTGTTTAATTTCATTTATAATCGTGAAATTTAATTCTTTATTAAGTTAGCTTTATGATTTTAACTTTGCATAAATGATACTTTTTTAGAAAGTTAATACTCTCTATTTTTTAATTTAGGAAAAAACCTTCAAAATCATTTTGATTCTACAAGAACAACAACATCCTAGTAGAAGTCCTACTAAGATGTAGGGTCTAAGGAGATCCAGAAGTACATAGCCTTATCTTTAACTAGTAAATAAAATGTTTCCAATAGACCCGTACGGAAAATATGAAAAATATACATACAATAAATAAAAAATATAAAAATATAAAGAGTAATAAAAGATACACATTAAAATAATAAAGTAATAATAAAAATATACATAAAATAAAAATACATAAAAGATAATAATATAAATATAAATATAAGTAAATATAAATAAACACCTACAAATAAAAAATAGAAAAAGTAACATAATAAATAATACAAAAAAATTAAAAATAAAAATAAAATTAGACATAAAGGATAATAATAAAAAAATAAATAAATAAATAAACATGTACACTTAAAAATATAAAAATAAGTAATAAAATAAATATAAGGCAAGTTAAATAATAAAAATAAAAGATTAAATAAGTAAATAGATACACAAACAAGAAAGAAGGCAAATAAATAAATAAAATAAACAAGTTATCATAAAAAATGTTGAGACTAGGCAAGGCAATGTTTAGGCTAAATAACAAAGAGGGACGTACTACATATTAAATGTTTAGGCTAAACACAAGATATAAGACTCGAAAGAAAAAACCTAGAAGACTTATGTGAAAGAAAATGGCCTCTCTATGTGAGATCCTTTACCATATCCTAGTATGTTAAAGTTTTCTATTGAAGGTCATGTCCTCGGTAAGTTCTAGCAAAGCCATAACATTCCTGATCACCTCCTCCCAATTCTATTTTGGCCTTCTTTTTTTTTTTTTTTTTCTCTTTCAGTCCCTAAGTATAATCTTCTTACTGAAGCATCAAGATTCTCCTATTAACATGTCCGAAATACCTAAGTCTTGTCTCTCTTAATTTTTCATCAATATTAGCCCCACTTAGTTTGTCTCTTACCATTACATTCATATCCTTTTTATTTTGATTCTAGTTTCCTCAAAACCATTTCCTTAAGCTTATTAGTTAACATAATATATCTTTTTATAATCAATTGATTTCTAGTTTTATATAATAATTTTTAAGTAATAAAAAATTATATTAAATATACATAATTATGATTAATTATCTAAGATAGTATAAGAGCATACACCAGTGGAAAAGGAAAAATTTTCCTTATCACCTATTATTTACAGGGAAGCAAAATACCTGTCATAAAAAGATACCCAAAAAATGGTGCTGTGTCTCTTAGCCATTTAGAGTTCGATCAAAAAATACAAAGGTCTACTCTTTAGCCCTCCTCATTCGAAGTTCCAGCAGCTTCTTGTTTGATGACTGAGAAGGGTGATTTGCATGCACGCACTAAGAAGGATTCTTATTTGATCCAGGAGAGATTGAATGAAGGCATTGACTGATCGCTCTTGGTCACTGAATACTCTTCCATTCCTTTTATTCCATATCACTATTACCATGTAAAAAATTCCTATTTGGAATACTCGCTTTGCATCACTAGATATATAGTAATTGATTTTATTGATTTACAATCTCCACGAATTCATCATTGGTGTTTCTATTAATGCATTTATGCCATATCTCTTTCAAAGCCCTAAAGGAATTGGGACATTGAAAGAATGTATGTCTGATCGATTCTTCATTAGACTTGCATAGATAACTACGATTGGGAATGCATAGAAACTTCTATATTTTATTGTTTTTAGGGAGTGTTCTCCTTATTAGTAGCCACATATATATTGATGATCTTGGTTGAACGTGATTGGACTAGATCATACTGTGCCAGTTGATAACGCATCGTAATGCTAGTCAAAATAAACTAGACTACTACTATAGCAGTGGTGAGTCTAGATCGATCCCACAAAGAGTGTGTGTAAAGTGTATGGAATGAAATTAATTGGTGTTTAGGTTTAGGGGGTTTTGGTTTTAGAAATAAGAAAATAAAATAAAGCTAAACTAACTGACAAAAGCAATGTGAAGAAAACATGTAAAAAATAATAAAAGTGGGGAATTCTGTAGGGACCTATTCTTTGGTTCAATCTCGGCCTACACCCTAATTAAACATCTCTTATTGATTTGTTGCTCTCAAACCTCTCCTAGTAACTATTAATCGTGGGTTAATAATTAACCCGAGTTTTCCCTTAGGTAGTGTTTAATCAAGATACAATCGTTAATTAAACCTAACTACTGAATAACCTAGGATACAATCTCTAAATTCAATTAGGTAGTAGCGTTACGAATTAGGAAAACTGATTAATCAAGGCAATATCCATATACGAAGCGTCATTTAACCTAAATTACGTTATCCCTAATGATTACAAATCATTAGTCGCTACATATGAATTTTAACATAACAATTACGAATTATATCGAAATTCTAGCAATGGGTTTGCAAATAAACGATTCAATGAACACATTAAAATCATTTTTTCACAATACCCAATGGGTTAATACACAAATGACTGAACAATAACGAGAATACAATTATCCATACACAAAACCCAAATCAATTAACATAGGATAACACAATCAATTTATAATGAGAGAAAGAAACAATAAAAACAGTGAAATACACTTAACCTGAGTCATCATCATTATCGCCGATGTCACCTCCGAACCGATGTCGAGACGTCTAACTCTTCATAGGTCTCTCCCACAAAAAATTCTTCAGCCCCTCCAAGAATTAATGTCCCACCAAAGACTCCCCTCTCACTCTCGCTACTGCGCCTCCCTACTGTTACTCTCTATTTCTCTATTTAATTTTTGGTCCACTACACTATTCACTCATTAAAAACCTACGCTCCTCTCATGCTACCGCTACTGTGCGTTTCAACATTTGTTAGCCAAACATCTACATTTTCTTAACCAACGTCTACATTTTAGCTGCTTTCCTCTTTGCTGTTGCACTTTGGATGTTGCATCATCACTTTCTGCTCTTGCTTGACTTCCTGCACTGCACATCGTTTTCCTTTGACTGTGTTATGTTTTTCTCCTTCATCTGTTGTCATTTTGATATATTCCTTTATCCACCTACTGCAGCTATGAGCATGATTGTCTATTAATTAAATTCATATCTAGCATGGCCATGCACACCAGTAAATTCACGTTCTTTCATCCATGCAAAAACATACATAACAAGTTTTCTACTTCTTTGTGTTTTCTTTTCTTTTTTTTGTCTTTTAATTTTCTTCTTTTTGCTCCATGACGACAAGTGAAAATTAATCTTCAAAAAATGGCCAAATATAGAGCTTTCAACTCACTTGAACTTCTTTGCTTCCGAATTGTGCCTAAAATCACATATGAGTCAAAATGAGTATCTTAAGTAATTTCATGTCAATAATCAGTAAGTGTTATGGAATAATTTCATAATCAATTAAGCACCTATCAATGTCCCCTACACTTAGCTTTTGGCCATCCTTGGGCAAAACATTAAAATTAAGCTCAAAGACCCACAAACATTGACTCATTCCCCATATGTTCCAAGAATACATAATTATAAGCAAAGATGAATGACTTCCAAAAATCATAGCAAGAAGTCAACATTCCAAGCTTTTACTCATGATCAATCAACATTCATCATCTTTAAAAACTGAGCAATTTAATGATAGACTCAGAAAATGTGTTTAACTAAAATATATCCATAGGAACACTCAACACCATTCATGATCATGACAATCCACAACTTTGGATATCATTTCATTTCTCCACCACTAAGGTTCACATGCAGAATCATGAATCAAAGGACTTTTTAAAGTTGCAATCTGGGTAAAGGTATTTGAGTCAAGTAACTTGAAAGCCATTAAAGCTAGCAAAACAAGCAACACTCAATGAACTATCAAGTGTAAAAACCAACATTCACTTACAATTGTGTACATTAACTATGATGAATGGAAAAACAAGTTTCATAACTCAAACTCGAGCTCTTATACACAAACCACATGAAGTCTATACCAATCCGAAGAGATCACTCAGACAATTGATGACAACACATTGAAACCACAAAGAGTGACCTTTCCAAGCCAACATCTACCTCATATTCTATATAATCAAGTAACCCATTCAATACAACTTTAGGAGGATGCATTAAGTATGAATAACCTTGCAAACCACATATGCACTTCCTCCTTGATACATTTATTTAAATTTTTTCTTTTTTTCTTTTTCTTTTGCTTTTCTCTTTTCTTTCTTTGTTTTCCTTTCTTTCTTTTCTCGTATAAAAATTAAAATAAACCACATCAATATGGGAATTTCAATGATAAGGAATAAAATAAATCCTAACATTATAACCAACCCACACATATGCATACCCCTACACTTATACTTTTGTATATCTACAAACTCAACAACCAACAAATGTTCCATTAGCTTTAAAGCTTAGGAAGAACATTTGGTTAGGTTAAAGCATGTAATGTGGCTAATACACAAAGAAAAGAAAAATAAAACTCAAGGGGCTTATCAAAAGTGAAAATCATATAATGGGTAGGTTATTTGGTTAATGTAGTTCATAAAAGCAAAGAATGCCTAATCATATCCATGTTAATGTATGGGATAAAAATGTGGTCACGAATAGAAATTCAAGGAAAAATCAGGATGTACATGTTATGAAGGTCACACATTATCAAAAGACAATGAGACTGATATGAATGTGTCAGTCTAATAAGACTCAAAATCTCACTAGCTTTATCTACCACTGGTCACTACTCCTCTAAAGATAATGCACATCAACCAATCACAAGAGCAAAAGTACATGCTAGAGTTGCAATGAAATTCTCTAGTCATTTCATTATCTACTCATGACTATACAATCTTAGAAGCAATAGAAAACGAGCAATTGTTTGTTTGTTTTATTATTTCTCATTTTATTGAAAACTTAAAACAAGCAAGAAATAAACTAACAACACACATGCATATAAAAACTAAATGCGAAAATTTTAAAGGAAAAGAAATATACTTCCCTTGGTTTGCCTCCTAAGAAGCGCCTCTGTTTAGAGTCACTAACTCAACTCCTTCTTATCCTCACGTGACAAAATTGTGATTGTCAAGTATTACAATTAGTGCCACTTGCACACGAGGTTGTTCTGAATAGGGCCTTAGTTGATCAACATTCCCATTTAGCATCCTCCCTATCATTAGACTTTCAATCTCTACTGAGTCTATGCTTTCTTAAAAGATCTTAAATGCCTCTTCACTTTTTCTTCCTCGTTTAATTCCTCTACTAGGTAAAAGTAATGACTCATTCTCAATAACAAAATGAAACTCAGTATTTACCTCCGAGCTAAAAGATATAGCTTTTTTTGCCTCGAGCTCCTCCTCAACTTCTTTCACACAAGCAATTCCTTAAGTATTGCTCTCAAAATTCTCAAGCTCCTTATCACTTTGTAAAGTTTCCGCATAAATGTCCATTGGGTACACCTCGGGTTGATACAGTTGATCCTCTTCGCTTTACGGTTTCAGATGATTGATATCTCCCCATTGAGGTAATGCAACTTGCTAGAACCATTTCACATCCTGCTGAAATTGCAAAGTGTTAGTAATGACATTATCAACTAATTCTTCCAAGCATGTACCTGAGTTTTGTTGGCTCTCCCAGTTTTGGAAACTAGACAAAAATTGCCTTTTATCATACTAGAATTGTTGGATATCCTGTTGGGTTTGTTGTATAGTCTCTTAAAGCTGCTGCATATCTTGATGAAATTGAAGATTCTTAGCTCTATAGGTCTTGATATAGTAGTTCAGAGATGTACCTAAATCGTGATAAGAAACTGATGGTTTATATGAGAATTGTTGTGCATCTTACAAACTATCATGAAAGTAACTTTGTTGATTATCCTATCCATAATAAAGTTAGGTTGATTAGTCCAACATTGGCTTTAGGATTGAGAGTAAGAGTAAGAGAAAAAATTATTTCCATCCATAATTTTTTTTATAAATCACAAACATGAAACAAAACAATGAAAGGATAACGAAATAACTAAAAAGAACTAATTACGAAAAAATATATACAAAACACCAATTAATATCACAAACAAAAACTAAAACACCGCACTCCCTGACAACGGTGCTAAAATTAACAGCACGTCGTAATGTTAGTCAAAATAAACTAGCCTATTACTATAGCAGTGGTGAGTCTAAGTTGATCCTATAGAGGGTGTGTGTAAAGTATATAAAATGAAATTAATCAGTGTTTAGGTTTAGGGGGTTTTGGTTTTAGAAATAAGAAAATAAAATAAAGCTAAACTAACTAACAAAAACAATGTAAAGAAAACATCTAAAAAATGATAAAAGTGGGGAATTCGATAAGGATCCGTTTCTTTGTTCAATCTCGACCTACACCCTAATTAAACATATCTCATTGATTTGTTGCTCTCAAACCTCTCCTAGGAACTATTAATCGTGGGTCAATAATTAACCCAAAATTTCCCTTAGGTAGTGTTTAATAAAGATACGATTGTTAATTAAACCTAACTACCAAATAACCTGGGATACAATCTCTAGATTCAATTAAGCAGTAGCATTAAAAATTAGGAAAATCGATTAATCAAGACAATAACCATATACGATGCGTCATTTAACCTAGATTATGATATCCCTAATGATAACAAATCATTAGTCGCTACACATGAATTTCAACATAACAACTATAGATTATATCAAAATTCTAGCAATGAGTTTGCAAATAAACGATTCAATAAACACATTAAAATCATTTTTTCACAATACCCAATGAGTTCATACACAAACAAATCGAACAATTACGAGAATACAATTATCCATTCACAAAAACCAAATCAATTAACATAGTATAACACAATCAATTTCTAATGAGAGAAAGAAACAATAAAAACAGTGAAATAAACTTAACCTAGGTCGTCGGTGTCGATGTTACCTCCGAATCGGCATCGAGATGTCTATCTCTTCATGGGTCTCTCCCACAAAAAATGCTTTAGCCCCTCTAAGAATTGATGTCCCACTGAAGACTCCCCTCTCACTCTCGCTATTGTGCCTCCCTACTATTACTCTATATTTCTCTATTTAATTTTTAGTCCAATGTACTATGCACTCATTAAAAGCCTACACTCCCCTCATGCTACCGCTATTGTGCGTTTCAACATCTTTTGACCAAACATCTATGTTTTCTTAGCCAACATCTGCATTTCAGCTGCTTTCCTCTCCTGCGTTGTCATTTTGGTTAATCCTTGGTTGTCCATCTTTGTTGCGTTTTGGTGCTCTCTGCTTCTACGTCTTAGATGTTGCATCGTCGTTTTCTTCTTTTACTTAGCTTCCTGCGCTGCACATCATTTTGCTTTGGCTGTGCTACATTGTGGTCCTTCATTTGCTATTGTTTTGATATTTTCCTTTATCCACCTACTGTAGCCGTGAGCATGATTGTCCATTAATTAAATTCATATCTTGCATGGCCATGCACACCATTAGATTCACGTTCTTTCATCCATGCAAAAACATGCACAACAGGTTTTCTACTTCTTTATGTTATATTTTTTTCTTGCTCCATAAAGATAAGTGAAAATTAATCTTCAAAACATGGCCAAAATATAAAGCTTTCGTCTCACTTTAACTTATTTGCTTCCGAATTATGCCTAAAATCACATATGAGTCAAAGTGAGTATCTTAAGTAATTTCATGACAATAATCACTAAGTGTTATGGAATAATTTCATAATCAATTAAGCACCTATCACCAGTCAACCTTTGGTTAAGCCTCTTACCATAATAGTCTAGCTGGCTTATTTAAGAAGTCACCATTGTTGGTGATCCTCTATAAGGGCTTGTCCATTTTTCCAGGGATGAGTGATGTGTTCAATAGGAACTCTTGTAGTTTGCTATATTGAATAGAACTAATGAGCACTTCTTTCCTTTAAAGTGCTTCATTAACAATAATCTTTAATTGGAATTGGTTCTTTAACTATGTTAAAGCTGGAAAGCAATTCAAAGGGCCATAGGGTGACTAATTATCAAACTAGAAGTAGGTTTCAAAGTTGTCTCCTATTGAATGAGTAATTTATTGTCTCAAGTTTGTCTTAGTCCATATATCTTTGATATAATATAGGATGGAGTTTTAGGACATTTTATTGCCCATAAACTTTGTCCTTTTAGGTGACGTCTTTGATTCAAACTATTCTAGAACTAGTAATTCTTTGATATCAGCCTCTATATTATTTTGGATAGGAAATTAAGATTGATCACTTTTAATGGAGTAACCACACCTCTTTGCTCCTTTGGGAGGCAGACTTCCTTTAATTTGACCTTAACTTATGCCTTTCTCTCCTTATTTCCTATCCACAAAAAACTTTTGAGCATTTTTCTATTGGATTTATGACCCTAGAAGGTTGAGTAAGGTGTGAGGCCCAACACAGAATTATAACATTGAGTACAAATAAGATTAGTTGTAGTCTTCTAGTTATAAATAATGACTTAGAAGACCAAAATTTTATTATGTTCTCAACATTCTCCATCAAAGGTTTAAATTCATTATAAGACGGCCTAGAGGAGAAGATACAAATGCCCAAATAAGTGAGACGTAGTTGGAGAGACTTGAGGCTAGTGATGTGTGAGAACTAATTGGCATTTTGTACACTAGGAGAGAAGTAAATTCCACTTTTTTTACATATTAACCTGTTATCTTGATACATTATAGAAAGCCCTTATACCATTCATCAGGGTCATTGTTGAGTGGTTGTTATCTTTTGAAAGGAGGAATAGATCATCTATATAGTTTAGGTATACAATACTGTACTTCCTATATTTGGAGTGATATTTAAAATGTACAACCCTCTTAATCAATAGTCCTTCCTTCCTCTAATTGTCTTAGTAGTCTCTCCATTAATTAAGAAATTATAGGAAGTCCTTATAATGCATTAGTCCCCTTATTCAACAACAACACCTGGAAAACCATAAGCCTTGAGTCAGTTTAGGATAAAGCTCTAGTCCAAAGAGTCATATGCCTTTCTAAAATCAATTTTGATAGCAAAATTTTGTTACTTCTTTTCTTGGAATAATTCCTCAACAATTCCTACATGATTAGTATATTATCACCACTGTATCTTCCAAGAATACATACACCTTGTTGACACCTATATGAAGATGAAATACCTTCCTGATTCTATTTTCCAAAATTTTAGAGATTAGTTATAGATTATGTTACATGAGACAATAGATCTGTAGTCATTCCAAGTTTATTGCTCCTCCCTTTTAGAAATTAAGGTAACAAATGTTCTGTTGAGCTTCATTAATAATTTCCTCTGGTTGAAGAATACTAACATAATAACCACTACTGTTGGCCCATGAGTTCTTTATAATTGAATAAGCATGATTTCTTTTAATATTTGAGGTTTTAAATTGATGTATTATTTTCGATGGAA
>JAOTAX010033265.1:0-11327 GCA_025629825.1 Erythroxylum guanchezii
AAATAACAACCTATGATATTCATCCTAGTGGGAATACGCTGAGATAGCGTTTGATGGCTAAGGAGGTAGAAACAAAAGATGAAATGCTCCTGAGAATACCACCTTTTTAAGGTGTGCTTAGATTGAGTGAAAAATGTGCTCATGTTAGGGTAAAGAATCAACTAAGCTTCAATTGTATTGGTCCAAATAAAGATATTGAGAACCGGACCATTGACTTATGAGTTAGTATTACCAACAAAGATGTCTTCGATTCGTAATGTGAAATATGTGAGTATGTTAAGAGATATCAATATGATCTGTATTGGTGTTATCGACACAGGAAGTGGGAAAATTGCGAGTAATCTGAAACATAATGAGGAACTCGTTAATAAAGTGAATGATTAAATAAGTGATTGAAAGACCGAGCGAGTCTTTTTTACTATGATCATTTGGAAGAAATTATTCAAATGAAGAAGTTACTAGGGAGACTGAAGAAAAAATAAGACAGTGTTACCTGCATTTGATTGATCACTTAGGTAAGAATTTCGAGGATGAAATTCTGTAAGGGGGGAGAATTGTTGGACCCCGAACATTTCTCATGTTTTAATTTGGTGTTTTGGTGGATTAGAGATTATGAAATGGGAAGAATTAAGATGAAAGTTAGAAGTGAAATAAAAGAAAAAATGAAGTTGAATATGTGTAGTAAGTTGACTTTGCTTCGTCTTAAGAGTTGCATCGTCTTAAGTTGACTTTGCTTCCCCTTTAGTTGACTTTGATTCGTCTGCTCCTTGCACTCATCTACTTCTTGCATTCGTCTACTTCTTGCATTTGTCTGCTTCTTGCATTCCTCTGCTTCTTGATTTGTCTGCTTCTTGCATTCATCTGCTTATTGCATTTGTGTGCTTCTTGCATTCGTCTACTTCTTGATTCGTCTGCTTCTTATATTCATCTGCTTCTTGCATTCGTCTGCTTCTTACATTCGTCTTCTTTTTGCTTTTTCTGCTTTTCGCTTCACTTGCTTTGTGCTTCGTCTGTTTTTCTTAATTCGTCTCACCCTTCGTCTTAGGTTGACTTTCTGCTTCGTCTTACGTTGACCAAAACATCTTCCGATCCAAATTTGACACTCTAGATGACAACATTTGTTTTCAAGGTCTTCATAGAACTTGTAGATATTGAAGCCCTCTTTCGAACCCTCCAAAAATGACCTTGATCTGATATTTTTAGAGCAGTTATACCATTTGTCCCGAATAGGTTCTGTGTGATTGAGGACAAAACTTTGTTTGATTCTAAACCTTGTTCGATTCTTTCGGCCATAGCTTCGTCATCCAACATCCAAACGAGGTGAATCTTGGACCAATGGATTTCTGTCACATTTTTCTACCTCCCCATGAAAGTTATAGCTTTTGATGTTGTTTTGAAAAAGGATTCATTGAATCAAAGTAAGGGTATCGGTAAGAAGAGTTTAAATGGGAGGAATTTAAGTATAGTGTACTGTTTCAATATAATAACAGTCCAAAAATGTTTAGGGCAATACTTTTAGAGTTCTAAACCAAATGGATTGATTTTGGTGTGATTAGAAACTTAAGACAATGGAGAAAATTTTTCTAGAAGAAAAAGTTATGCCAGAACGTTCAAGGGTATTGCTGGCAAGATACTTAAGGTTAAAAGAACATAAGCCTATAAGGAAGGGTAAAATGGATAATTCTTAATCATTAAGGGCATAATTGGAAGAAGAAGTGTTGTCTTGCTTATAAATGAAGAAGAAAAACTTGAATTGAGGGTTAAAAGGAGAGGATAACGAAAATGAAAATGAAAGAGAAAGAGAGTTTAGGGGTTGAGAGAAAAGAAGAGAGTTGAGTTAGGGTTTAATTATTCTTAGCCTTCAAGAAAGATTTTGGAGCTGTTCAAGAAGAGAAAAAGGTAAAGGGAGAAAAGAGCTTCCCTTTGAGCCAAAGATCCCTTCATTTGGTGAAGAATGAAGGTAAGATCATTTTGAATCTTTTGGATTTTGAAAGGTTTTTGTTCATGGAGTTTAGAAAATGTTTGGGTTTAAGTATTTTAGAATCAATTTTAGTGATTTTGGTATTGTGGGATTTTCTATTGGATTCCTATTGAATGAGACTTGGTTTGTTTTAGGGAACCAAGAGAATTCTACCCAAAAGTAAGGGGAAAGACAACCTTGACTTAGATTTTTGCAAGCAAATTAGGTGGGTAATATATTTATGGTTATTGTGTAAATAGGCATTTTGCCTATGTGTGTGTATATGCTTGAATTGATATGATGTGTTTTATGTCATGCCTTGATAAATGTATGAAATTTTGATATAATTGAGTTATGACCTTGATCATATTATGGCTTGAAATATTTCACAGCATTTTGTATAAATGAAAAGAAAGGAAAGAGCATGAAAAGTATGAAAGTATGATGACATGATTTGAGCTTTTGATGAACGATTTGAGCATGATTATGCGCTCTGTTTGGGCGAGACTGGAACTATTCTGCTCGTCACATGCAAGTTGACAAGGGCCTTCTCCCAGCTACTTGCTTGTGACATATGAGTTCCAAAGCTGGACTCATTCTGTTTATGGGGTAAACTTCGGTTTCTCCATTCTGTTTCTATGGATCCCTCGAGCCAACCGTTTGTGCATTGCATAATTGAATTGCTAAGTATGATGCATATTTGAGTGTTATGTTTAATGGATGAATCTTCATGATATGTTATATGCGATGACATTCGAATTATGAAATTTTGAACTTGAATTGTTGATGATAGAATTGCTAGATTAAATGGGATATATATATATATACTTATATGTATATATATACATATGTATATGTATACATATATATACATGTATACATATACATATATATGTATATGTATACATATACATATGTATACATATACATATATATGTATATGTATACATATATATATATGCATACTTTGGTATATTTATATATATATATTTGTGTGCTTGAATTGTATGGCTCGTTGCCAATGGCTATAAATATATAAGCCACTAAGCTTCGCAGCTCACCCTATTACCTTCCACTCCACAGGTGAAGAAAAAGCAGCTTAGCATTAATCCTTGCAAAGTTTGGCAAACACTAAGAATAGAGACTTTTGTAATTAAGTTAGCTCAGAAATTTTTGGTATTTAGAATCATTTTAGGCATAAGCATTCAATTGTATTGTGTATTTTTGTATTTTTGTAATAAGCCAAAAAGGTGGTTTTTGGAAATGTAAAGACATTATGAAAACAAGCATTGTGTTCTGTAATGGGCCCAAGTGATTACTGAATCTCTGATGTGTTCAATAATGTTTGCATCTTTGTGACTGAAATTGTTTTAAATAAATCGGACCGATTTGATTATCAATTTTCCGTATATCCATTAATCGTTTAAGAAAATTTGCAATGAGATTTGACCGTTTATGGCTCCGAATGCTGGGCTCTGGAACCGGGGTGCAGCACAAAAGTATCCTCACTTTTTATAAAGTAATTAGGGATAAAAAAAGGTAAGGAATTCTACCCGAATTTTAGGTACAAAAACAATAAGAAAGGAAAGTAGGTCTTGAGACACTCATAACAAAATTCATTATTATATTCGAGGTTATTTCCAAAGTACTAAAGCATCTCTTCAAAATCAATAAACATCCATCTACAACTTGTAAATCATATTAGAAAACTTCCTAAACTTGTCTTTAAAAGATATCCAAATATTTTGACTAGAAACAATGAGCTAAACCCAAGAGAGCAAATGAATGCATTAACTTTAAAGAGTGAAAAGGAGCTAAAAGTTCAAGAGAAAGAGAAAGGGAAGACCTAAAAATAAAGTGATCAAAGAGCACTAATGATAATTCCCCACCTAAGTGAGGCTTGAGAAAGATAGAAAGGAAGATCGATTTAGTAAGTTTTTTGAGCTTTTTAAACAATTACATATTAATAATTCTTTTTTTAACCTTTCACCAAATCTTAAAGTATACCAAGTATTTAAAGAATCTCCTTTTTAATAATAAGAGACTTGAGGATTTCAATTGTCACTTTAAGCGAGGAGTGTTCTGCCATCTTAAAAAAATGTAACCCCAAAAAATTTAAGATCCAAAGAGTTTCACTATTCTTTGTAATATTAGTAGTTTGTCAATTTAAAGGTCATTAGCAGAATAAGAGATGGATGACCTTATATTGGTAGTTTGTCCATTTGAGATTTATATCATATAAGACGAGGAATAAGAGATGGATGATCTTATTTTATTAAAGCATGTGGAATATTTAGAGGCCAATGAACCTATAATTTGGAATTAACTAAGAAGTCCAGCTAAAAGATTTATAAAGAAATGTTTTTTATGAGTTAACCCAATAATTTAGGTGTTTTCATTTCAATTTAGTCTCTTTAAGGGTCTTTAGCCATAGTTTTAGTATGTTCTTTTATAGCATTGATTTTATTTCATGTTTTTTATGTTTAAAGTAGTTTAAAGTCATAAATTCAAGTGTCTTTTTTTGTTCTTTCATTATTGGATCGTGATATCCACTAATAAATTGTATTTTTTAGACTACAGTTATAGAGCCTTTTATTATTAGAGGAGTGTCAATTATCCACATTTCCTTCTTTTCCCTTCTTTTCTAATTTTTTTTATTATTCTTGTATATTGTGTACATTGCAAAAATATAGAACTTAAATGTATAATATATACATTAAATAAATTTTGTGAAACTTATCAATTTTGTTATAATTAGCGTAATAGAAAACAATTCTGGGAAAATGTTTAACATTAAAAGAACATTAATTGAGACAATTCATTATAAGTTTGGTCGTTATTATGATTTTATCTGTTTAGGAAAATATTCATAAGCACTGATGATTAAATTAATTTTAATTTTCTTTATTAATTCTTAAAATGGGTACTTGATTTTCATTATGATACTATTTGTATAATTTAGACATACAATTTTATAATAAGTGAATTATTTTTAATCATTTTTAGTTTCCAACAAAAAATATGTGAATAACTAACCATAAAATAAATCCACTTTATTGGCTTCAAAAAAAAAGTAAAAGATGATTAAGTTTTTTTAAAAAATAAAAAATTTATTGAATTAATAAGAGTTAAAGCATAGACTTCTGGAGAGATAAAACTCTCTAATAATAAACATAATAAAAATGACAACAAGTGAGTGTCGAATTAACCCAGCATACATAATAAGATAACTACATTGTAGTTAACAAGAGATAATCTAAAACACAGTGGCATTTTGTAAATAAGGTAAAGACCTATAATAGACAAGAGAAGAGTCTCCAGAAGTTTCCCAATGAGGGCTAAATATTAAAGATGATGGGCGATCTTCTTCTCTGCACATTTTGCTCTACCAAGGTATAAAAAATCTCTAACTTGAGCCATGCGACTATTTCTTCTATTAACCATCTTATCATAGTTCTACTTTTCTAGGCTTGAACTTAGCTTGAAGTAGTCATGTTAAATGTACATGGTAAGTCGTGTTGGGTCGATCTCAGCCCAGGTTATATCTAACAATGAGTTTCTTTATTCTTCTTGTTCAATCTCAGTTTCCTTTTACGTAATCCTGACTTCCAGCTATAGATCATAGGATTTGGTTTTGATACACTGATCCCCAACCTTTGGTTAAATTGTTAGGTAAATCCTCTCTCTTTGTAATTTTTTGCTTAACTTCCTTAAAGATTGATTTGTTAATCTTCATTTGCTTGGTTTGCATGTATTCATCTTCTATGTAATATTTCCTTCTTTGTTGATTATCAAATTGACTGGGGCTAGCTTATTTGCTTTTGTTATTCCTTCGGTTTTAAATTCTCTCATATCTAAAGAGAGGCTTGGGAATCCCAAAATCCTTTCTCAATTTCTGTAAATTGTGTTAACACTCCTTATCAACCCCATTAAAAATATAATAGGATTAAAGTCTCCAAGAGGCTGCTAGCCTTCTGCTACATTTCTTCTCTAACTAATTAATAATTTGTTGCTCTCTTATGCTTGCAATTATGAGCTTAGTAAGAGAAGATAGACATCTAACTTTCCTTATAAATCTTCTTTTATTTCTCTCTTTCCATATCCCTTGGATACATGATGCAATTGCCATCATATAGACTTCCTTATCATGCTTAGGAGTAGGTATTGGTATTATCTCTTGTAAGATGACACTTAGAATGCTTTAGGTGCGTCTAAGCATATATAAATATGAAATATACTCTCACACCTCTCTAAAGTAATCATAATTGAAAAATAGATGATCTCTGTCCTCTTCCTCCAAATTACATAATACACATTGTTTAAAAGAGGATAGAAACTTCAATCTATTTGCAGTGCTGAGTTTATTCAGTAGGGCTAACCAAATCAAAAAGTTGGCATTCGACTTTAAGGCCTTGCTCCAAACCAAGTTGAACCTCCTTATTCTTGTGTCTACCCTATGCATTAGTTCTTTTGCTTTCTTATTAGTTAGTTCTGAAACAGAAAAACCATTCCATAGATAAGTATCTTTTCCATCAATGTGCCTATATTGTGGAATCAAAAAAATTCCCATCTCATCCGAGGATAGAGCCTATTTCTATTTACAATTATCTCCTTTAACTTAGCTTTATCTGAGAACCTAGTGTCCCTTGACCACTCTAGTTGTCACACCATAATGAAATCCTATCCCCTACCCCTATTTTGCATATAACTTGTTATTGAACTTCCTCCCTCAATTTAAGAATTTGGTTGAAAAACTAAGAGTAATTTTATTTAAGATTAGTTACCCTATAAACTGTCACTTTTTAATATTTAGTTTTGTTCCCATTTGATCCATAAGGACTCTTTTTCACTTAAAATTCTCTAGATTCTCTTTAGCATTAGACATCTATTGCTTTCCCTAATTGTCTCCAATCCCAAACCACCAGCTTCTTTTGGTTGACATAATTACTTCCAGCTCACTTTAACTATTCCTTTCTTGCCTTTTCCTCTACTTCATAGGAACATCATTTTTCCACATTTTAACTAGCCTTTTAGAAAAGAATATGTGAGAGAACCAGTAAGTTTGCATTGACATTATGACACACTTTGGGAGTTGAAGCTTGCCTCTATAAGAGAGAGCTTTATTTGTCTAAGATCTTAGTATTTTTTGGATCTTTTCAATCAGTGGTAGACATTCTATATATCATAATCCTTCAAAGAGAAAGAAGTTCCCAAGTATAGGAGAGGAGGATCTTGTTTTTCATGCCAGTGACTTGTAACAAAATATCTAAGAAATGTGCTTAGCTTTTTGTCAAAATGAATAAGCTTTTACGGAAATTAATACTCAATCCAGATGTCTCCTTAAAATTAACCTTGGAGTGGTACTTGAATTTAAAGACTGTAGAGGTTTTATGTTTCAATAACAGGGCGAGAACTTCCAAGCAAATTAAAAAGAGGTAAGGGGAAAGATGATCCCCTTGCTTAAGTCCTATTCTGACTTTGAATTTCTTTATTGGACTTCCATTAATCAGAATCCCAAAAGAAGCACTATGATGTATTCCTTAATCCATTTGATAAACATCTAGGGAAATTTCATAACCTCTATAGTCTGTAACATAAATCTCTAGTTCACACTATCAAAAGCTTTTTGAAGATCAAATTTAATATCACAACGATATGGAGTATTTTCTCTTGTATACCCTTTCAAGAGCTTCTAAAAAATTAGTATATTATCACCAATATTCTTATTGCTTAAGAATGCGCCCTGGTTCTCATTGATGATGAATTGCAATACACATTTTAGCCTATTTGCTAGGACTTTTGCAATGATATTATAGATGAAATTACTGCAAGAAATAGGTCTTAAATCACCGTAAGTTGTAGGGTTATGAATATTAGGAATTAAATATAAGAAGGTCCTATTTAACTCCTTGATTAACACTCCCTTTTTTTTGAAGAACTCATGCACAACTTCTTTATTGAATTTCCTTATTTTCCATATGTTTTTAATAGAAATTCCCATTCAAACCATTTGGGCCTCGAGCCTTTGATCCATTTATTTTAAAAACTACTTCCTCTATTTCTTAATTAGTGACAGGTCTGGTTAAATTTTTGGCTTCATGTTCAAGAATTTTAATAGAGACAAATTGCATAAGATCTTCTCTATCAGCTCTGGCTTTCCCTTCTGTTCCTAAGAGATTTTGAGAAAAAAACCAATAGCGTCCTTAGTAATCTTAACTTGCCTATATATTATTTCTCCTAATTCAGTTTTTATAGAGATGATTTTGTTAATATTTCTTCCTAATAACACTATATTGAAGAAAAACTCTATGCATCTATCCTTATCCTTGATCTAGTTGATTATGGCTAACTGTTGCAACAAGGAGCAATGATTACCCACTACTTTCAAGTAGTTTTTAATAGATTCCTTCTCCTCCTATACTAGATTCTCATCACTTGGATTATCTGCTAGTGAATTCTGAATAAATGAGAGCCTTATTCTTGCATCATCTATCTCATTTTTGGTATTCTGTCCCCTTCTTACATTCAAAATTTTTAATTCCTACTTTATAGCCTTAAGGTTTTGTAGATAAATAAAATGTTTTGTACCATAGACCTCAGACTCTAGTCCCTTGGAAATTGTTTCTTGAAAGCCCTTCACATTAGTAAGATAATTATTAAAACTGAAGGGTTGTTTAGCACTAACCCTTTTAAAATGATTATCCACCATGATAGGGGTGTGATTAGAAATTCTTGGATTAAAAAAAGGCTTTAATTTTAGAGAAAGTTGTTAACTAATCCACATTCATTAAGACCTTATTTAGCTTTTTTGAGAATGAACAATTTAAAGCTTTGATTATTACTCCATGTGAACTTATGAACTTTGAATTTTAGATCAGAAAGCTCCACATCTTTGGTGCAATCAAGGAGATATATATTGTAGTTTAGCAAATTGCAATTTCCGTCCACTTCTGAACTATAAAGAGCAGTATTGAAATCACCATTGATTATCCACGGTCCTCCAACTGATGCTTTTAATCTTCTTAATGATCTCCATAACTCAAATCTTTAGAAAGCTATATTAAAACCATAAACAAATGTAGCTAGAACTTTAAAATTCTCCATTTTGAAAGTCAGTTTTGTGTGGATAAACTACTCGCTAGCTTCCAATGATTCCACCTCCATTAGTTACCTATCATAAACAATAATGACTCTTCAATACCTATTGGATTAGTGATTTGTCAATAACTTCCATTTACTAACAAAGAAATTTAATTTATTAAAATTCTCTAATTTGATTTTGGTTTCCATTAGATAAAATAACATAGACTTCTTATGATGAACAAAATGCTTTAAAGCATTGAGCTTCAAAGGTTTGTTTATTCCTCTTACATTCCAAACTAGAAAGGTCATGTAACAATGCTTTTATCTTTTGAGCCCTTCTTATTACTCTTATTACTCTTCCTAGATAGTACTTTTTCAAAAATTTCCTCTTAATTTTCCAACTTCTCATCATCCAACTATTGTAGGAGGTCTTCTTACTGTTGGTCTTTATTTTTTTGTAAACAACTTGGCATATTCCAACCCCATCAGCTCCTAATAATCTCCCCTCATGAAAAATTTCCCCATTAGTTTCATCCTTTACCTTGTGCTTTTAGAAATGGTTTCCATTGGTAAGTGACCATCACCTTATCTTCTTTAAGAGAATTCCCATCTACCAACCATATAGGATAGGAATGCTATCTTTTATTTCTTTCGAGATGTCCATACTCACACACAATCCAACATATCCTACACATTTCCTCAAAGCTTTATTTTCATCCATGCAGACTGGCTTTCCTAAATAGTTTGTTAGCATACTTAAGCCTTTTGTTGTCTAATAGTCCAAGGGAATTTTGTGTATGTTCACTTATCAAGGGATGTTCTCTAATATGATTATTTCTAATTCCATAATAGGTTGCTAGTTTTGGAGGAATAGAGGAAGATGCAAGATATGCCAAGGGCCTTCTTGTATAACCTTTTGAATTTAAGATTTTGAGCTAAAGCTGAAAATAATATTATCATTTTCAATTTACATTACCTCTTATATGCCTCTATCTTTCCAATTCTTCTGAGTCCATGCTTGTATCACAGGGAAAGCAAGACGTTTATCCATGAAGAATCCTATAATCGTTGCTTCCTATATCTTTGCACCTTCCTGTAGAATGTAAATGCTTAGGGCCAACATCAATTTTCCTTCAAGTTCAACATTGTTGGATCCAAATTTTCTGGAACCCAACTCTTGTGGACTCATACATCTGTTGGACCCCGCTTGTTTCCAGAGTCCAACGCTTGCTTAGATACCACTCATGTTGGGTCCGAATTTCAGAATCCAACCTCTTGCGAAAACATGAAACATGAGCATATTACCTTGAAGGGTTATTCCATTGAACCCTCATTAGCCATCATTTTTTTTTTCATTATATCCCAAAAAGTTACTCACAAATTGTTCAATGGCGTGCCCATACAAAAACAGTCACCATGCTTGAACTCATATCTCCTGATTGCAAACAGAAGTCGGAAATCTTAAAACCATAATTTCAATTTGACTTCTTCATAGAAATCATAGCTCTAAGTCTCTTGTCTATTTTGAAACAAGAATAACCTCAATCGAAGCTCTACAGCTCAAGATATGCTTAAAAAGCCATAGGGTGTACAAACCCTAAATACACTCTCATAACTGACTTCTCACTTGATCTATTGCCAACTATCTCAAATCAACTCCAATTGATACCAATTTGCATGGAGGGACAGATACATGTCTTAGGAATCTATTGGTCCAAGAATCACTTCATTTGGAAGTCGGATGAGGGAGTTATACTCAAAAGAATAGACCATATTTATACCTTAAATCGATTTGCACCTATCTCGGCGCGATTTCCATAACTTTCACCAAAAATGTCAGATTGATTTTGTTTTTAGACCATTGGAAAGAAGACATCTAGACCTACAACTTTCATGAAGACCACAAAGTCAGATTCTACCTCTAAAGGGGTCAAAATCACAATCTTTCCTGTGAATGTCTTTTAAAGGGACATGCATGTCCGTTTAACGGACATAGATCAACCAAACTGCACCATTTCACCCGAGAAGGTCCGTTAAACGGACATCCATGTTAGTTTAACGGACATAGACTGCTCAAGAGGTGTTTTTACACCCGAGAAGGTTCGTTTAACGGACATCCATGTCTGTTTAACAGACATGGGGGCTCCCCAAAGTCCTCAAATGCCCCTCTAAAGCTTCCAACCTCCTTCCTAACATCATAAACACTCATTTCATGAAATTCTCAATTTGTCAAATAATTCACAATAGCACAAATCATGTATGCATCAATCTTGTCAAACAAATC
>JAOTAX010033274.1:0-11327 GCA_025629825.1 Erythroxylum guanchezii
TTGTCATTATTATTTATTATTAAGATTTTTGAAAGCATGGTTGATGTAAACAGTAAACTAGTAAAGTATACAATACAACTGTATAATATACCAATATGGACTATTTTGTAATTTTTAAAAATTTTAGGGACTATTTTATAAATTTAAAAAATTTCCCAAAACAGTACCCGGTACTAATCGATACCGGTACAGTTCCGTTCTAGAACTCAATCCGGTACGGTATTCATAACATTGGAATAAAGTGAGTGTTGGTTATGGAAATATTGTTGAAAATCGATATAAAATAGATTTGGATTCTAATTTTGAGAATAGCCTCTTAACTATGCATGTTGAGAATGTCGGTACTAAATGAATGGCTATTGATGAACATTCTTCTAGATTATGGCATAAGAGATTAGGTTACATCTCTATTGAGAGAATTAAAAGAATGGTAAATAATGGTTCTAGAAGAAGTTCTCAAATTTTAGAAATCATACACACTAACATTTGTGGACCATTTTCCACTCCTTGTCTGAATGATCAGAGATATTTTATCTCATTCGTTGATGACTTTTCTAGATATATGTAAATCTACTTGTTAAACGAAAACGCTGAAGCATTTGTTGCTTTCAAGTCTTATAAAGCTGAAGAAGAGAAATAAACATAAAGGAAAATAAATATTGTGTGATCAGACAAGGGCGATGAATATTATGGTCGGTATACTGAACAAGGATAAATACTTGGTCCATTTGCGACATTCCTAGAATAAGAAGGAACTGTGGCACAGTACATAATGCCAAGCACACCACAATAAAATGGTGTTGCTGAAAGGAGGAATTGAACGCTAATGGATATAGTAAAAGAGTATGATTAGTAATTCTAATCTACCATTATCTTGTTGGAGTGAGGCTTTAAAAATGGTAGTATATCTTAAACACGGTTCCAACTAAAGTTGTTCCTAAAACTCCTTTTAAGTTATGGAAAGGTTAGAAACCAAGTTTAGCATATATACATATCTGGGGTTTTCCAATTAAGGCGCGGGTTTACAATCCTTAAATTAAGAAATTAGATTCAAGAACCCAAAGTGGCTTATTTATTGGCTATGCAGCTAACTCAAAATGATACAGGTTTAATCATCCTTCGTACACTCCTAAAATTGTTGAAGCTGGAAATGTCAAATTCCTTAAGGAGTTTGATATTAGAGGGAGTGAAATTTCTCATGATATACAATTCGAGGAAAAGAAGGAAATTGACTCATCAATGAAAGAAAATGCGTTGATTGTTCTTCAAAATCCTTCAGACACTATAGAAGAACAACCAATTCATGTAGAGGCACCCCATGAAAGACAAACTCATAAAGAACCTGTTGTTCAAAACTTAGATGAATCCTTTGAACTCAGGAGAACTTCAAGGCTTAAAAGACCAGCAATTTCTAGCAATTATGTTGTATGCGTACAAGAGCCTGATTTTGACATTGGACTTAAGGATGAATCTAATGTGTTTTCACAAGGTATGAATGGAGAAAATTTCAATTTATGATACAATCCTATGAAGGAAGAGTTGGAATCAATGGATAAAAATCAAGTATGGGACCTCGTTAAGTTACCAAAAAGGGTCTCATTAGTTGGTTGTAAATGGGTTTTTAAAACGAAACGAGACTTCTCTGGTAATATTGAATGATATAAGGCTAGACTTGTAGTCAAAGGTTTCACTCAAAAGGAGGGTATTGATTATCATGAAACCTTTTCTCTAGTTTCTAAGAAAGATTCTTTTAGAGTCATTATGGAATTAGTAGCACATTTTGATTTAGAGCTACATCAAACAGATGTGAAAACGGCATTTTTAAATGGGGATCTTGAAGAAAAGGTACATATGAAACAACCTAAGGGATTTAATGAGGGACATGGTTCTCAACTAGTTTCCAAGCTTAAGAAATATATATATGGATTGAAACAGGCCTTTTGTCAATGGCATATCAAGTTCCATAACGTAATTGTCTCATATGGTTTTGCTGAGAATGATGTGGATCAATGCATTTATGTCAAATTGGTTTAGGGAAAATTTATTTTCTTAATCCTCTATGTAGATGATATAGTAGTTGAATGTAGTGATTTGAGTTTGTTACATGAGACAAAAATAACTTCTATCTCAAAACTTTAAAATGAAGGATATAGGTAAAGCTTCTTATGTCATTAGCATAGAAATTCACAGAGATAGACCTCGAAAGACTCTGGGACTATCTTAAAAGACCTACATTGAAAAATTTTTAGAAAGGTTTCATATGCAAGAAAGTGCTCTGAAAGGATCACCTATTGTTAAATGGGATAAATTCAATCTATCTCAATGTCCCAAAAGCATTATGGAACAAAAGGAGATGGAAAATAAACCATGTGCTTCAGCAATTAGAAGTCTTATGTACACACTTGTTTGCACAAAACCTGATCTTGCATTTGCGGTAGGAATGCTTAGAAGATACCAAAGTAACCCAAGTCTAACACATTGGAAAGTTGTTAAACGGGTTATGAGATATCTAAAAGGCACCAAGGATTTCAAACTCACATATAGTTACTCTAATAAATTGAAGAATCTCAGATATTCAAATTCAGATTTTGCTAGATGTCAAACTACAAATAAATATACTTCAGGATATGCTTTTCTTCTTACTAGAGGTGATGTATCTTGTAGGAGTATGAAAAAGTCAATAGTTGCATCGTCAACTATAGAGGCTAAATATATTGTTTGCTATGAATGTTCATCACAGGTATTGTGGTTAAGGAATTTTATCATAAAGTTAAAGGTCGTTGATATTGTATCAAGATCATTGTTTATATATTGTGATAATACCTCTGCAGTCTCATTTGCTAATAATAAGAATAATATGAGTCGAAGTAAGCACATTAACATTAAAGTATTTTATAGTTAGGGATTGTATAAAGAGTCAGAAAGTGTCTATTTAGCATATAAGTACAGAGCTAATGGTTGTTGATCCTTTGACTAAAGGAATACCAGTTGAGTCATTTAAGGATCCTGTAAAGCATATGGGACTAATTAGCGATTGATCTTCTTAGATATTGCATTATGATCATTGTTATTTCTCATGTTATTCACCGATTTCTTTGACATGAAGTTCTTTGCATACTTCTATACATTTAGATAATTATTTCTCTCATTTTGTGCAACTTATTTGGTCATAAATATTGACCGCAAATTTTGTCCTTTGCTTTCTTGTTATAATATTGAATCACATAAATTAAATGGGCGAATGTAAATCGTTTATGTTTAATCTTATCTTTCTGTTAAGTGAGCCAAGTGTGAAGGAGTTAGAGAGAAAATAAGGACGTTATCTCCGGTTATGATTATTATTTATTCTTATGATTTTTGGGAACATGGTTAAAAATATACAATACAATTGCACAATATAATAATTGACTATTTTGTAATTTTTAAAAAAATTCAGGGATTATTTCATAAATTTAAAAAATTACCCAAAACGGTACCGGCATTAACTGATACCGGTACAATACCATACTAGAACTCAATCCAGTATAAATTTGGTACGGTATTCATAACATTGGCTCTTCCAATTGGTCGTCATTGCTGAAAAAAATGATTCGGAAGGCATGACAGGAGGATAAAGCAATGAAAACTCTTATAGCAAAATTCAAGCTGATGATATGGTTAGAAACACATACTGTATTGATCAAAAAAAAAATCCCTAATTTTTCCAGCCTCCCTCCCGCCACTCAGTAGGCTTGTCAGCCTGCCACCGGCATCATGGCTGTCCCTCCGCCCCCGGGGGCTCCTCCTGACCCTCCCCCTCCGGACCCTAATCCAGCCCTGAGCCACCACGCCCCCTCCTCTCCCGCTGCTTTTTCACCCAATCTTAGTCTCGCATCTCCTATAGTGCTGGACGAGCCCTCTGTGCTTGTCAACCCTTTTGCCCCTGACTCGTCCTTGGTTGGTAAGCATCTCCGAGATGGCTCTGTTGCTCCCCCATCGTCGACCTCTAGCAGAGTCCCCGATGGTGCAAACCCTTTTGCGTTCAGTGCAGGTACTTCATTCCATGATGCAGCTCTGAATAAACATTATTCTCCGAAGCGTACATAGGACGAAGTTCTTGATAATTCTTTCACGCTTAGTGAAGAGATGCTCAAACCGACCAAACCTTCTCCACAGGGGGTGCATGTTCCTGTCTCTCTGACTGATTACGAGACTTATATCAAACCATGGACGAAGTCTCTGATTATTAAAACCCTTGGGAAAGCTATAGGTTTCAAGTACTTGAACTCTCGATTACGACAGTTATGGAAATTAGCGGAGAATTTCTCGCTAGTGGATATTGGCAGCAACTTCTTCCTTGTCAAGGTGAAAAATCCGGATGATTACTATCATATTCTCACTGGGGGACCCTAGATTGTTGGAGGACAGTATGTAACGGTTCAGCGGTGGCAACCTCTCTTCAATCATTTGACAGCCGACATTAGCAGTGCCGCGGTTTGGCTACGTCTCCCGGGTCTTCCGATCGAGTTTTTTAACCAGCAGACGCTTACGGATGCCGGTAAGAAGTTAGGTAGGATGGTGAAGATTGATGGCCACACTGATGAATCTTCACGGGGTAAATATGCTCGTATTTGTGTTGAAATAGATCTGACCAAGCCGTTGGTATCGGAAGTCACCATAGGGCCAATTACACAAATTGTTGAGTATGAAGGACTCGATGATATTTGTTTATTCTGTGGGGTGTACGGTCACGCTACTGCCAGGTGCCAGTATAAGAAGAAGGATGAGAATGCTGCCTCTGACATTGTTGAAAATCGTAGCCCGGGGGTTGCAAACTCGAATGCTAATGTTCCAACGGAGGATAATAAATATGGACCGTGGATGATTGCGAAGAGATTTACGAAGCCTCGAATCCAAAAGCCATCTTCCAACGTGCAGAAACAGATTGTGGTGACGAGTTCTAGCTTTGATGCTTTGGAGATTGAGGATATTACGCATACCGACGACCGAGTAGAGGCGGATATAGGGGCTGCGATTGCTACGACCTTACCACCCTTTGCTTCATCCTCGAAAGTTAAGGATAAAGGCAAGCGAGCTGCCCTTGCGGACACTTCGAATCTCCCTAAAGCCAAAACTATCAATTCAAATCATCAGGCCAAATCTCTCTCGACCAAGCAGCCGCCTTTGCATCTTCCTAAGCCTACTACGTACAAATCTAAACAAATGCAGAATTCCATCCTTTCACCTTCCAACCCCAACCCAAAACCACCTTCTCCCCTGCACACCAAACCGCAAAACCCTCCTAGGAAAAATGTCTCTGGTCCGAATAAACACAACTCACGACTTTCGACCTTTACCTTGGGGGAGTTCATAGATTTTAAGAACAATCCGATCAATGTTGAACCCACAGTCCCTCTCCCTACTACTTTGAATCCTCAGACCAATTCGGTTGTGGGGAAACCGAGTCAACAAGTTGACCCTAAACCAGACTTATCGTCGGCTCCTCCCAATGCTATTGATCCGGCAACAGTTTCGAACGAAAATGTGATCAGTGGTCGTCCTCCGAACTTGCCTGCACTGGTTATGGATGATGTTATGGGTGAATGCGAAAGCTCAGTTGGTATGGAGCATGATAGTAAGAACGTTATGAAGGACGAGGGCAATGCTCAGTCCTCTGTCAATATCCGGGTTTGATTTCTATCTATTTTTTATGAATTTCTTAGCCTGGAATTGTCAGGGAGCTCGTGATGACTCCTTTATTCGTGCTTTGAAATTTCTTATTTTCAAATATAAGCCTAATGGTGTTGTTCTTCTTAAGCCTCGTATCAGTGGTGCACAGGCGAATGCTTCTATAGCCAAGATTGGCTTATCTTTCTCACATCGTTTTGAAGCCACAGGCTTTTAAGGAGGAATTTGGATCTTATGGAATGATTCGGGCAAGATTGATATCCTTGAATCCAATTCCCAATTCATTCACTGCCGAGTTATTGATAATTCTGGAACTGTCTCCTTCTTCACAGCTATTTATGGACATCCGGCCCCTTCGCGACGGACTTGTCTATGGCAACACTTATCGCGTATTCATAGCTCTATGTCGGGTCCTTGGGTCTTGTTGGGTGACTTCAACAGCCTTGCGTGTGCTACTGAAAGAAGAGGGGGTTCTGTGAACCGTACTGGTGTCAGTTCTGCTTTTGTTGATTGGATTCAAGACACGGGTTTAATTGATCTGGGGTTCTTGGGTCCTAAATTTACTTGGAGGAGAGGTACTTTAAGCAGCCGTCTGGATAGGGGTCTGTGTAATTCTAGTTGGAGACTCCAATACCCCGAAGCTACTATTACTCATCTTGTCCGTTATCATTCAGATCACCGGCCCCTTTTGCTTAACTTTTGCAGTTTCTATGAGGCTCCGTCTAATCGCCCTTTTAAATTTCTCCAAGCTTGGCTCACTCATGAGGACTATGAACAGTTTGTGAGGAATAACTGGGATTGTGGGGACAATTTCATGGATTCGGTTGCTGCCTTTACAGGTAAACTTCACATCTGGAACCGTGATGTTTTTGGCAACATTTTTCGTCAAAAGCATGCTCTTCTTGCGCGCATCGATGGTATTCAACGGTCCCTTGATCAGAGACATAACCCCTTCCTTATTCGGCTTGAGAAAGAGTTGAAAACTGAGCTTGATGATTTCCTGCTTCGTGAGGAATTGCTTTGGTACCAGAAATCTCGTGGTGAGTGGGTCTTATGGGGTGATAAAAACACGGCATATTTCCATCTTAAGACTATCCGTCGTCGTAAACATAATAGAATTGAGCTCCTGAAGGATGACACGGGCAATTGGATTGATGACCAAAATGCTCTTCAAAAACTGGCGGTTCGCTGTTTTGCTTCTTTGTACACTGAGGTGGATAGTACCCGAGTACAGTATCGTATTCATGGCGCTTTCCCTCAGCTATCTGATGATGCTACTGCCCTCCTTAATCGCCCTTTCTCTGAAACTGATGTTTGCAAGTCCCTTTTTGATATGAAGCTGTGGAAGGCACCGGGTTTTGATGGCTTCCAAGCTGGTTTTTATCAGAGACATTGGGATACCGTTCGTAGTGGTCTTTGTAGGGAGATGTTGAGAGTTTTTAATGGTGGTGCTCTTGATCCTAACATGAACCGGTCAATTCTGTGCCTGATTCCCAAATTGGATGCGCCAACATCTATCTCGCAGTTTCGACCGATTGCGCTTTGTACGGTAACTTACAAAATCATTACTAAAGCGATTGCCAATCGACTTAAATCTTTTATGCCTGATATCATAGGGCCTACTCAGGCTAGCTTTGTTCCAGGGAGACATATCACTGATAACACTGTTATTGCGCAAGAAGTTATCCATACTATGCGTACTAAGAAGGGTAAAACAGGTTTCATGGCAATTAAGGTGGATCTTGAGAAGGCCTACGATAAGATTAGTTGGGTGTTTTTGCTTGATACTTTGATGGAGGTAGGGCTGCCCATGCACCTTATTCGTATCATTATGGATTGTGTGTCCTCTAGTTCCATGCAGATATCCTGGAATAGAGACTTGACGGATCCCTCTGTTGCGTCTCGAGGATTGAGACAGGGATGTCCGCTTTCTCCTTATCTCTTTATGCTTTGCATGGAGCGTCTTGCTCACGGCATCTCTAATTCCCTGAATCTGGGGCGGTGGCAACCTTTCTCTTTCAATAACAGAGGTCCTCCACTTACCCACTTATTCTTCGCTGACGACCTTTTGCTTTTTGGTACAGCCACTTGTGACCAGGCGAATATGATGACACAGGTGATTTTTTATTTTTGCTGTAGCTCGGGGCAATCTGTTAATGTGGCTAAAACATGTATCTACTTCTCGAAGAATGTCACTCGCGCCACTAAGACTGGGATCAATGCGATTCTGGGTTTTAAGGTGGTTGATGATTTAGGGAAATACCTTGGTGTTCCTCTTATCCATTCTAGAATTACCCGGAAAACCTACGGGTATATTCTGGATAAAATGAAAACTAAGATTTCATCTTGGAATGCTACGAAACTTTCTTTCGCTGGGAGAATCACTTTAGCACAATCGGTTCTTGGAGCCATGCCAGTATATGCTATGCAAACCTCGAAAATCCCAATCGGCACTTGTCTTGACATGGAGCAACTCACTCGAAAATTCGTATGGGGTGGTGATGAGGAGCATCGTAAACTTAGACTTGAAGCCTGGCCGACGGTCACTAAACCGAAGGTGGAAGGCGGACTTGGATTGCGCCTTCAACACACTGTCAACAATGCCTTTGGCATGAAACTTTGTTGGGAAATTTTCACATGCTCGCACAAACTGTGGGTTCAAGTTCTGAAGGCCAAGTACAACTTTGATTGCTCTATCTTTTTCCCTCCTACTGCGCCTAACTCCTGCTCGTCCTTATGGCGACTAATCGTGGCAAATTGGGATGACATGGCCTCAAATGTTGCATGGATAGTTGGCAACGGCACCTCCACCTTATTCTGGGAGCAACTATGGCTTCCTAGCTTGAATTCAACTCTTTTAGATCTTGTTATTTCAGACCCCCCTTCTACTACAAGGTTTAAACCGATTGCGGATTTTGTGGATACAAATGGAGCCTGGATGTGGCACAAGTTCGCACCTCATTTACCTCAGCTTACGGTGCAACTTGTGGCTGCGACCTTACCCCCTAATTCATCAATGGAGGATGATGAAGCGTATTGGAACCCGTCGCCTTCAGGTAATTTCTCTTTGCAAACAGCCTATGCACATTTGAATGTCTCCGATTTCACTCTCCCTAGGCTGCCTTGGTCTGTAGTGTGGAAATGGTTTGGTCCTCAAAGAATCAAATCTTTCTTTTGGCTTCTATTGAATCGTGGTGTCTTAACTAATGCTGAGAGAAATCGACGACACTTGACTGATGTCGATCGCTGCCCTTTATGCCGAGTTGAGTCTGAAAGCTACTTCCACTTGCTTCGTGATTGTACTGCGGTTAAGGACATTTGGTTGCAAATTCTTCCAATCAGATTTCAAGCTTTCTTTTTTAATCAGTACATCTCTTTTGTGGATTGGTGTTTCGGGAATTTGAAAGAAGATTCACAGGTTCTTAACACGAAATGGTTGGTTCTTTATGGGGTTTGTTGTTGGGCGATATGGAAGAGGCGAAACAAGCTGATTTTTCATAATGAGATGCAGCAGAATAATGCACTGCTTCGGTACATTTTGCAGCAGTGTTCGGTGATTGAAGGGACAGTGAAACAGGGGCTACTACAGCCGGCTGACAACACGCAGCTAAGGGCTGTGTTTTGGACTTGTCCGTGGCTGGGGTTCGTCAAACTTAATTGTGATGCGTCGGTCACGGGTCCTCTGGGTTCAGCTTTTGGAGGGGGACTCATTCGTAACTCGAGTGGACGTTGGGTTGGGGGATTTGTATCCAATCTTGGTCGATGTCCTATTCTGCGAGCGGAGATTTGGAGTATTCTTCATGGTCTTCAATACGCACTCTCTATTAATGTTCGTAATATTCTGATTGAGTCTGACAATGCTATTGCGGTTGATATGATTAATGATGTTGCTTCACCTAGTGCAAGCTGCTTATGCCTCGTCCGTCAGATTAGACAGCTTATTAATGCCTTTGAGTCCGCCCGTCTATCGCACATTCGTCGGGAAGGAAACTTTGTGGCCGATAGCCTCTCTCACCATGCCTACACTTTCGACCCGGGAGTGCATTATTTATCGAAACCTCCTGATTGTATCGCCTCTTGGCTCTTCCATGATCTTATTAGTGTCACTTATTTTCGCTAGTCAGTTTGTAATCTAGGGCATTACCCTCGGCATCACCAAAAAAAAAATTCAAGCTGATGGGACTGCACACTCAAAATATAGCTGATATAATCAGGAGCTGAGAAGAAAAGGGAAGCTTGTAATAGGAAACTATCAGAATCTTAGAAGGAAATTTATGTTTTGGCTACACAATTCTCATCAAGGAGGACATTCGAGAGTAAAAGTTACTAATGCAAATTTAATTCTGCTAAACCCGACCCAATCAGCCCAAATTAAGAGAAAGACTAACAGGAAGGCAAGTCCACAAAAAGAAGACAAGGCTTGAATTGTAATAAATTTCATTTAGATTTTATTTCCATTTATGACATGAGCCAAGAAACCTCATCAACCTATCTTCAAAATGGTCGTTATGGTGAGATAAATTCTCCATACAAGAGAGAGAGACATTTATAGGATTGCTCGTATTCATACTTGATGTGATAAAAAATATATATATAGCATCTCGTCTCTCTCTCAATATCTCACAGTCTTCGAGAGTTAATCTTTTCCCTTAATTCTCCAAGATGTTGAAAGTGTAGTTAATCACTACAAGCTCCAGCAACATTAATCGTGAATTCCTATAATTCACGTCAAAATCAATTGTACTGAAAGTTTGAAGGCTCCATAAAGTAAAAGACGTAAATCTTACGTGTAATTTAAAACAAAGTAGTCCTCTTTTTTAACTCCTTTCACGTTGCGTATGATTATTGTCTTTTATATGTAGAGACGGAACGAAACAAAAATTTGGAGATAGAACAGAACAAAAATTGGGGACAGTGAGATATTTGATTGTGATGGATAAAACAGATAAAACTATATTCGTCTCGAGGACAAAAATTTGTTTGGTTGCAGCTGACATAACATAAAAAATAATATCAATGACTAAAATACCCCTACAGTATAATATGATTGAAAATATGTAATTTATTGATTATTTTAAAACGAATGATTTGTATTAGTAAAAAAGTTAATAAATAATAATAATAATAACAATAACAATAAGAAAATAATTTCATATAATAATAATAATAAGTACAAAATTAATAATAATAATAATAATAATAATAATAATAATAATTAATTTCGCATAATAAAATTAATAATAATAATCATAAATAATCATAATAATTACAAAATTTATAATAATAATTAATAATACTAATAATAAATACAAAATTTTTAATAATAATAATAATAAGATAATTAATTTTGTATAATAAAATTAATAATAATAAGTACAAAGTTAATAATAATAATAATAATAATAATAATAATAATAATAAGATAATTAATTTCGTATAATAAAATTACTAATAAATAATAATAATAATAAGTACAAAAGTTATAATAATTATTATTAATAATAACAACAAATACAAAATTTATAATAACAATAATAGTAAGTACAAAATTTATAATAATAATAATAAGATAATTAATTTCGTATAATAAAATTAATAATAATAATAATAATAATAATAATAATAATAATAATAATAATAATAATAATAATAATAATAAT
>JAOTAX010033311.1:0-11323 GCA_025629825.1 Erythroxylum guanchezii
ATATTACATGCATTGGAATGAAGTGCATGCCACAATTCAGTCAACAATTCAATCACTTTCATTTGCATATAATATAACAGTATACCAGTCACAAAATCAATTACAATAACAGTCATAGTAGCAGTGGTCATCGGACTAGGTCCGACATTCAACCTTTTAGTTGAGAATCAGAAAATCAGTTAGGCAAATGCATTCACATTCATGTAGCACTTCTAACATCATTCTCACTCATAAAAACGCCTCAGACAAATATTGCCCAGAATCCAGTACACAATCAACACAATTCAGTACAATTCAATAAGATCGCAATACAAGTCAATGATGTACAAAACAATATGATAAGACCATCTTAGGTTACTTACAGTATGCTCCAAACTGCTATTGCCTAGATGTCCCAGCAATGTCTGGATGTGGTCGTTTAATATGCTCCTCTATACATACAATACATACACATATCACAATATTGCATAATTTTGTATTCATTAATGCACATTCATGTAAACTAACTATGTACAATGCATGTTCATTGACAATTCCGGGTATCTTATTGTAATTCTCATCATTAAATCGATTAGATATCAATGCCCTCATTAATATCATTTGGTACTTATAATTTGAACCAAAATAAAACAATGTGACATCAATTTCATAACCTAATTGACCACTTTAGATTTTCTACCCACATGATTTCAGGTCAACTTTGCATAATTAATTTGATAGGGTAAATGACAAAATTAAGTAAAACTCCCTTTTGGAAAGTTGTTCTCCAATGTCTTAAATTTCTAATGACTCCAAGATCATCCAATTTTCTTCAGTATTTATGAGTTATGTACAAAATACCACAGACTGTACATATTTGAACTTTTAGCTAGTACATGATCATACCCTCTAATTGCATAACTCATATCTTTCAGCTCAGATATCCAAAAATTACAAACTTTACACCAATTTAAAGATAAGAGAATAAGATACAACTTTGGTGAAGACAACTCAGCCTAATTTGACCCACATCAATACAGTTTATTCAATAACCATAAGACATAATTTCTGTCCCTGACAGTGCTTCAACTTAAACTACAATTCATTTACATGCCAATTTTGAAAATCTTAAAGACAGAATTAAAATTTGACTTCTCCACAAAAGTTGTAGAAATATCTCTCTAGTTTACTATGAATTAAAAATCAACTCATTCAGAAATCTACAGGTCAAGTTATACTTAGAAAACCGAAGCATGATCATGAAAAATTTTCAATTCATAACATTCCAGCAGACTTCCACACTTTCATCCTATCAATCACTTTCAGATCAATTCAAATAACTCTAAATTTTTATGGAGAGAGAAAATTTTCTTAGGAATCCATTAGTCTAAGTTTCAAGTCATTTGGAGTTCAGATGAAAAAGTTATAGCAAAAAGACTCAAGTTGTGCAACAAAACGACTCTAGTTCAATATTACATTTCAAACACCAATGCCAAACACACTATTCATCATCTTCTTCTTCCTTTTTCTACTGCAATTTTATGAACAGTAACAATTCTCAACAGAACATGGGTCATGCTTTTCCACTTCCATTTACATTCAACTCACTCTAAACCAGCTCATAGCTCAAGATCAAATTTAAACATCTAAAAACCAATACATACCCATATTTTAGCATTTTCAACTTTCTCTCACTACTGAATTTTTTTTTGTTTTCATGAACAATTTTTGACAGAATCCATAACCTCTTTTTCCACATCTATCTGAAGTTAACTTTGTAAACCTTCATCCACTCTCAACTCATCTCAACATAATCAATGCAAAAATTCAAGATTTAAACATAAACATAAACATCGATATCCTTCACATTCACTCCTCATTTTCTACATTTTTCTCCGTGTTTTAGTACTTATTCACTCTCACTACTAAATTTATTTCTTTCATTTCACTCATGCATGAACCCAAATACAGGACAACAAATGTTATTCACAACAAAAACTTACTTGATGTAGAAAAATTCCAACCCAAAAATTCAGATTTTCTAACCCTCTCTAGCAACCAACATCAACGCACATTATAGTCTTCAGCTAGTTCTTTAGCACTGGAGAGTTATACAAAAAAAACATGCATAGAAGTAGTTTCAGTGATGGCTGAGCAGAACAAGGAAAGGAGTTTTCATGTGGGTGTTTTCGGTGGAGCAATGAGAGAATGAGGGGAAGACACCAACACGTGGGTTAACACTTCAATGACACATGGCACCCATGCATGTGGGCCATGTGTCACCTTCCCATTTCTCTTTTTTTTTTAACCCCAAATTCCTAAAAATTCAAAAAAATCACCAAAAATTTGAAATAATGAGATTATACCCCAACTAAATTTTCAGCTCAAAAATAATTCACCAAAAATTTCTAAAATACTCGAAATATACAAAAATTGCCAAATCACATTTAATACATTCCAAATAAATCCACAATTTCCATTTATAAACCAATTTACTAGGAAATGCCAATGAATGCATGTACAATCATATGAATGAGCAAAATAAATGTGTATGTCACAATTAACTTATGCATGACGTGCATTTTTTTCACATAAATTTGTCTTAATTTACTATTCTAGCCTTAACATAGGTATCGGAATGTTACAGTTATAATGACATTCAAACCAAGCCGCTTAATAAAACATGACCTAGTTAAGTAACCGGATTGACGTTCATCACAAATGTTTGCCTTAAGAGTAAAAAGGCTAGGTTCATGTCATTCAAAATAAATAAAGATAGTGTTTTATCTAATAAGCCTACCGATCTTTGTGAATAGCTTGAATTTTCATGAAAACCTACTTAGGGATAGTTACATTTTTGATTGACTAAATAGTTATCACTATGTGTATGCAAATGATAGGGGTGAATAAACTTAACATTAAGGTTTTGATCAGTATGTATACTAAATCCGAAGTACTTAGAAATATGTTTCACAAGTTAATAAGTTAGAACAACTTCAGAGATGTTGTTTGTAGTTAAATTTGTTTTGTAAAGTTTAATTCCATTGTCTCATTATTGCATATATGTGAATTTGGTGTTTTGGTGTTTTTGTTTGTTGTTTTGTTTTTGCTTGAGGATAAACAAAAGTTTAAGGATGTTGATAGTGGTAGATTGCATAATGTTTAATGGGTAGTTTAGGTTGTGCTTAGTGGTTAAATTTAATCGATTGGTGTGTGTTTAGGTTAGAATTGTATTAGTTAGTTAAGTATTTTTGGTTTTATGTTTTATGGGTTAGAACACGTGTTTAAGCTTCAATTTTATGTTTTTAAGGTTCCATGAAGTGTTTGCAAGTGTTTCAGGGCAAATATAAAAGAACAAAGGAGATTGGGAGAAGACCCAAAGTTGAACCCAGACCTACTATCGTGGCCAATAAACCACCATCTTGATAGAAGCAGATGCAAGGAGCCACGATCGTGGCATATTGGCCATGACCATGATAGAAGGGGAAACAAGGTGGTCTGTGGCTTGCGTAACAAATAGCATGCTCCGACCTTCCGAACTTCATTTTTTGGGACATTTTGGACCTTGGGCGCACGGGAAAAGCCCTATAATTGCCCTAAGTAGAAAAGAATATAAGAAGAAAAAGAGGAGACAGAAAAGGAGAGCTTCCAGTATGCCATTTTGGGAAAGATTCAAGGAAGAGAAGAAGAAGAGGGAGAAGAGGAAAGAGTAAGTACGTCTTCCAATGCTGCTGTCTTCTCGGGTTATCCGATCTAAGTTTCTTTCTCCTTTCCATCTTTATTTCGGTTCATTTAATGTATCTGATGATGGATTGTATGATGATGGATCTTGGATTGTTGATGATGTTCTAACTTTTCCTTTGGGATTTTACCTTGAGTTAATGATGATCTAGTTATTTTGTGTTATTTTGATTAGGTGTTGTGATTGTTTGTTGCATCTTAATGCTTCGGTAATAACCCAAGAGGGTGAGTCGAATAAAAAATGATTGGGTCGGGTTAATGAGAGTTAGGTGATCCAATAGACCATGCAATCAATTTAATTGTTTATTACATGGAGAGAGATCCCGTGTGAGACCTGATTGTTTATTAGGGAGCTTAAAAACTAATTAGGTTTAGGATTGTTGGTAATTGAGACATTACCAGTTCGGTACTTAAACCAATTAGGGATTATTAATTAGGGAGTGTGATTATAACTCGAGAGAGATTAATCCCTCCTTTGATAGTCTAAACCTGACACCTCATTAACACATAAATGTCTAGATTAACATTAATGATAGGAAGAATCTCCTCTCTCATAACTTGGTAACTTTTCTTGGTTAATTTCAATTATGACTTTTGTGTTGATCGATTTCAATTTCTTTTTTGTTAAACTTTCGAATTAATTTCTTAATAATCACTTTCCCGTATTTACTTTTCTGTTCAATTTTATTTTCATTTTATTAATTTTCTCAGCCTTAGATAACATAGGATTAGATTAGTTTACACCTCCTCGTGGGACTGACCCTTCACATACTACATTTTATAACTCGTGCACTTACAGTATTTGAGGGTTATAAATTGTAAAGCTTGCCCAACATCAATAATGGCACTGCTATTACCTATTATTTTTATATCGCCAATTCCAATTCCAAGTCCAAACAAAAAGATATCCCTTGTCTTTCCTTATACATCTGCATCTATGCATTTGTGCTTTTGGGTTTATGTTTGTGAAGCTATTGCTGATTTAAAAATTTTCTTGTTTATGGGTTATTAGTTTAGTTGATTTTTTATAGAAAAGGTAGGGATAATTCGATTCTAAACACGATACGTAGAGTCTTGGGATTTATATACATGTGATCAATGTGTTTAAATTGTAACTATCAAATGTTACTGAACGTTCAACATCTTTCATAGGGCATTTTGGCGAGGTTCTGAAGCCTCAGTCGTCCACACAACTAAAATCATTCACTTGTTTTGAAGCTTTCTTTTTTTTTAGTATCTTGCTCTATATTTTCATTTTTATTCATCTTCTTATTTTCATTTGCAGTATTTGATAAGTAAATAGGAGATGATACCTAATGTTATAGGAGATGATAGCTGATGTTATTTGTATCTGTGTTATGCATAATTAATTCAGTATTTGCATGTCATCAGGTTGCTTAGAACCTGAAAACTTCAAAGAGTTTAAACTTGTGAAATGCACTCAGCTTAGTCACAATGTGGCAAAGCTTAGATTTGCTCTTCCCACCCCTACTTCAGTGTTGTGGTTACTAATTCGGCAGCATATGAGCTGCAGGTTTGACTTGCTTTGACTTTTCTTATACTCTTCTAGTATAGCCTTTACTTGATTTTAGTAATTGGCTACTTTTGGGTTGTCTGAAAATTTTACATTATACTGTCAACAGAGGAAAAGATATTAACGGTGAAATTTATCTACATATGTCATAGCTAGTATGGATTAGTGCTAAATTGTCCCAATTCAATTCTTTTATCAATAAATGAAAAGTTTGGGAGAGGTTATGCATGGGGAACTTTGCTCGACCGATCATACCCATTTCAATTGTAAATACACTACTGTTGGCTTTTTCATTTGCATGAGATATGGGTATTTATCTACACAACATCATGATAAGTGTCTCAAAACCTTCATAACTAGGTTTAAAACTTGGAAAAAAGGCATGTCATCTCAAAATATCCCTTGTTTTTCCTTGGCAATTTAACTAAGGTATCTCGGTCACAGACAAACAAAAACCTAGAGAAAGTAGAGACTCATTTGCTCCAATTCTTACCTTAGCTGAATTACCTACTCTTTAATGTGCCCAGTCTCTATTTTTGCTTGCTAAGGCTACTTGGACCCTTTTTTGTTGTATGTTTAAACCTTATTGCTTATTTAGGCATCTTGTTCAGTAAGTTTGGAATTTGATTGATGATATATTGTTGGCTTTTGTGGCTTGCTTACTTGACTTCAATTCAATTTTTTGATTTTCAAGGAGATTGAGAAGTAGTGTAATCAACCCAGATGATCATCCTATTAAACCAAAGGTTGTATATTTTCATTCTCTTTTTCTTTTAGTTAAAGTTTCAACTTTACTTCTGGTTTGGTTTAGTTTAGATTGTTTTTTATTTTGGGTATTGGGATACGTCTAAAATTTTGGGTATCTAATGTTTTGGGACCTTTATGTTAATACAAATAATGTTTTACTCCATATTTCTTTCTTAGCTTTGGTTTTGCCTCTTTAATAATACTAGCTTTTTCTAACTTGCTTGTACAGGAGAGATCGAGCTTGTATCAAGACAAGCTATGACAATATTTAAATAAACAAACTCTCTTATAGAAAAAGTGAGTCAAAACGATGACGTAGTGAGTAAATAAAACAAAAAAATTGGTTGAATCATGTGGGTGGAGATCCTTTGCGGCCTTATGGTTTACAAGTTGTTCCGTTGCTTCTTCTACCACAACGATGACATTTTGAAGGTCGAGTCCTCAGATACCAATGTTATTTTCAATGTCACTAATTGATATTTTTTAATGTTTCAGGCAACTTTTCTTTTCTTTTTCCTTCCTTATAATTTTATACATTTGTGCTTACTTATGCTCTCAATTATTTGGACCCCATACTTTAAAAGTTTTATGGAGGATTTAGTTTTAGAAGAACATGACTGTTTAATGTGGTTGTATCTACAATTTTGGAAGAACATGACAGTTATATCTATAGTTCTGGAATAATAAGGTGCTTCTTTTGTCCACTGTATGATCTGATTGTATTTTAATGAATGCTCATTTTGTATATATAGAACAGCTATAGTAAGGATGAGAATTTGTTGTATGTGATGAGTCATTTGAGTTAAGATTTGGGAGTTTAATACAATCAACTTGGTAAATGAATGTTTAAGGAGTGATATTGTATTAAAAGAAGCGAATTTGGGAAGATTATAAGTGAAAGTGATGTTAGAATGGATGTAAGAACCATTGGAGATGCTTTGGAGAGTGTAGTTAGTGATTTAGAACTTCTGGTGATGTGAGGAAGACCCTGTAGAAATCCCTTCATCTGATTCATCTTAGACTGAATCACTTTCATTTGATTCATCTTAGACTAAATCCCTTTGTCTGATTCATCTTAGATTGACTCCCTTCGTCCGATTCATCTTAGACTGAGTCCCTACATATTCGTTTCTGATTTGTTCTTTCAATGATTATTCTTAATATAAACTATCTGATCTGCTTAATCTAATTTAATGAAATTCTTCTTTTTTGAAAGAAGGTTTCTTGCTACTATCATCTGTATTGTTCATACAATCTTTATCAATCAACTGTTATGATTATCACATTATCAGCCAATCTTAATACCTCAAGAAGACCAATTTCTATCGTTCTTACAAGGTTATGATGTTCTAATTACCAAAACTCAATAAAGTAATAGAAATGTTTATTGTTATATATGCTTAGGTGTGTATCATCAAGGTCATTCCATTTTGTCCACATATTTATTTTTGACAATCACCAATTTGATCCTAAACAACATCTCTCTCTTTATCAAACATACTATCACCAATTTTACTCCAGTTTTCCAGAATTTACCTCTTCTGATGCTATATCATTTCATAATGAATCAACTACCATATTGAGTGCATTGAGTCTTCTTATTTAATTCTTCATCTTTTCCTTAATCTCATTCATACATAAAATCCCATCTTCTATGCATTTCTAACTTTTTCCGTACTATATATCATTTCATTCATCTAATGAAAAGTCATTTATGTCTATTTCATTCCCCTTTATTCTTTCCTCATTTCTATCTCATTTTCCTATTATCATTTATTTCATCTTCCATATGTATATCCTCAATCCATTCAGAATTATAGATGCAGAATCATCATGACATTCTAATTTAATATCACAGACATATTCTTATGCTAAATCATAACTACTATCACTTTTACCTGACATTCATTTCAAGTCCAAGTTTAACCTCTCCAAGTCATAGAAAATTTTATTTTCTTTCAACTTGGCTTGTACACTTTAAATCTCTTCATTTCTACTTATATCTCTATTTTCCTCAAACAATCCATGACAATACATTCACATCTATATCACATTCAGGGATACATCACCGTAATACAATATTGACGTCATATTCAATAATGCATTCCCCAATACAAATACATTGAATCATCATCTGTCATATCTAACCTATATACTATTTCTCATTTCTATTTATCCACAAGTTTCATTTTCTCATATCATGAAAGAGTATCATTTTTCTCGTTAATTCTATCAACTCAAACTCTTAACAATTACTCATGCGTGTGACCCCATACATATGCGACTCAGACTAAGGATCAGTCACTCCTGTCTGCTATGACATGACTAAAATGCATGTAACTTGGCTCATATTTCAAAAACTACCCATGTAAGATAGTAATTATGGGCTCTAATACAACAACTGTTGGACCCTGTTTTCGGAGCCCAACATCCGGAGTAATAAAACATGATCTTCATTACTCCGTATTTCCAGAGCCCAACTCTTGCTCTGATACCATAAGGTGTTGGACCTTATCTCTGAAGTCCAACTCTCCTAGAGTCATAAAACATGAGCGTATTATCCTGTAGGGTTATTTTAATGAAATGTCGTATTATAAAAAAGCATCGATGAGCCCACAATTTCAGTCACCAAAATCACAAATCGACTTCTTCAGAAGAATTGTATCCCTATGTATCTAGTTCATTTAGAAACAAAAATCATCTCATTCGGAGCTCTACAGATCAAGATATCATCAAAATACTAAAGTAAGTTCAGTAAAATAACCAATTCATGCTCTTCTAACGATTACGTCATTTTCTTTCCATCAATCTTTTTCAAATCAATCCCAAAGGCTACCAATTTTTATGTACAGATAGAAATTTTTTTTAGGAATCTATTGATTCAAGAATCACTTCATTTGAAGGTCGGATGATGAAGTTATGGCCAAAAAAATCAAACATGATTATGTTCTCAATGATATTGTACCTATTTTGGGACTTTCACTAGAGATGTCAGATTGAGGTCGTTTAAGGACAGTTTGAAAGAGGACTTCAAGATCTACAACTTTTATGAAGACCTTGAAGAGAGATTTTGCTATCTAAAGGGTCAAAATCCTGATTTCCAAAACCATAGATGGATCAGTCGAAGTGATTCAGTCTACGATGAATCAGATGAAGGAATTCTGTCTAAGATGAATCAAACCAAGGGATTCAGCCTAAGATGAATCAGACGAAGGAATTCAGTCTAAGATGAATCAGACGAAGGGACTCAGTCTAAGATGAATCAGTCGAAGGGACTCAGTCTAAGATGAATCAGACGAAGGGACTCAGCCTAAGATGAATCAGACGAAGGAATTCAGTCTAAGATGAATCGGATGAAGGGACTCAGTCTAAGATGAATCAGATGAAGGGATTCAGTCTAAGATGAATCAAACGAAGGAACTCAGTCTAAGATGAATTAGACCAAGGGATTTGGTTTAAGATGAATCAAACGAAGGGATTTCTACAGGGTCTTTCTCACATCACCAGAAGTTCTAAATCACTAACTACACTCTCCAAAGCATCTCTAATGGTTCCTACATCCATTCTAATATCACTTTCACTCATAATCTTCCCAAATTCGCTTCTTCTAATACAATATCACTCCTTAAACATTCAGTTACCAATTTGGTTGTATTAAACTCCCAAATCTCAACTCAAATGACTAATCACATATAACAAATGATCATCCTTACTATAGTTGTTCTGCATATACATCCTATGCAGCATCACCACTTATAATAATCATATCTTTCAACTCCAATATCCAAATATTGCATACTTTATACCATTGGAAAGCTAAGAGGTATGCTACAACTTCCTAGAAGACAATTTTGTCTAATTTAGCCTAGATTAATCCAGTTTTTCTCCTGGAGTTAGTACACATATTTTTACGCTTATGAAAGACTTGAAAATTTTCCCAAATTTGCTTCCTCTAATGCAACAACATTGTTATCTATTCAACTACATCTCATTATTCATAATTCCTATTTCTTTTCCATAACACATATATATGTATATATACATATATATATATGTATATATATCATCAACTTAAGTTGATAACTTCTTCAAGTATATCTAATTTCAACTCACATCATGCATACACAATTCATATTTCATTAACACCAACGATAAGAGTTTACAAAGCTTTAATGGCATTCCAAGCCACATTACACCATCGGTAGAAAAATCCAAAATCCAAAAGATACAAAAACCCAATAATTCTCAAAATGCATCTAAAGCCTTGTTTTTACAAAATCTAACTTAAATTAAAAAAAATATTGCAAAAGTGGAATGATGCCTTGACTCTTAGTTACTCGATCTCATTCTCTTCACCTGAAGATGAGACAGAAAGGAGGTGAGCTTAAAAGCTCATGGGTAACATGTAATACCCCCACTCCCGCAAGACCCAAACTCGACATCGTGGGTGATATCTGAATCCGTGCCCCACAAAGGTGGCATGTTACTGCGCTCAATTAGCCAAAAGTTTTTTTTCAAACGCGAAGAAACCAGTGAACAAATTGGGCCCGCTTTCATTCATAAACATTGTCAATCAACACATTACAATCAATAGAATTTCAATAGCCCATTTGGGGCCCACTATAATTACAAAACACTACTTACAGAAATTGCGGAATACAAATTTGTACAAAAATAATAAAATGCAGAATGCAGACACAAACTGATCCTGACCTCTATCTTTCACTTGCATGCAGTAGGTATACTCCCGTTTGTCTAACGGGGTACTCTTTAAAGCCTGAAAATTAATTGCAAATTTTGGGTGAGTTTTGCGAACTCAGTGAGGTAACCATCTTCGATGGTTCACTCAATCCAAGGAATACAACAATTCATAATACACATATGTCACAATTTCACATTGATTATAGGTAACACATTTTTCACATAAGCGATAGGCATTTTGCCTTTCACTCAATCAAGCATATTTAAGCAAATGCATATGAAATACTCATGTGACACTTTTTTCAATCATCACGGTGTTGTGACCCAGCGCCTGAACTGTCCCATATAGGGCTCATTGATAACTGTCCCGCATAGGGCTCATTAAACATTGAGCCTGATGCTCTGAATCATTTTTGAGCTCGAGGCTCAAATACACTCGTTGAGCTTTAAGCTCTAATCGGTGGCTGCTCCAGTCACAACTGTCATTATCTGATTATGCATTCATGAATGAAATGCATATGCCACAATCAATCAGCATATGTCTCAATTAATCACATCATAGGCACGTAGGTCTCAATTTCACATACAAGTAGCACTTCGATAACACAACTCCCCAGTACA
>JAOTAX010033365.1:0-11321 GCA_025629825.1 Erythroxylum guanchezii
ATAACTTAAGCAATAAATCCTCAATTTATTCCAACCAATTTACAATTAAGCAAAACTAAAATCCTCAAAATAATTTAAACTTGCTTAGAAAGGAATCGGGGCCCAACATTTCTTCTCATCAAAAATCCATCTAGCACATAAAAATCATCATGGGTTTTTTTTTTCTAAGTGCAAATTCCATATTTCCTGGAAGTCTCCATCATCCATGTACAATTCCTTTAAATATTCAAGACCCTGCACTTCCATACACAAGGTTTTAATCATGGCAGCTCTTCTACTTAATGCATTAGCCACAAAATTTTTACTTCCAAATTTATGAACTAGTTTGTATGAAAATTTATCAATAAAAGCTTACCACCTAGCATGCATCTTCGTTCTCAATTGCTTCTGACTTCCCAAATACTTCAAGGCTTGATGGTCTGTGTATAAAATAATTTCTTTCCCAATCAAATAATGTTCCTAAATCTTCAAAGCTCTCACAACAGCATAAAATTCTTTATCATATGTAGCTCATTTTTGTCTTGCATCATAACTTCTTACTGAAGAAAGCAATTGTCCTATTTTCTTGAGACAATACAGCTTCTATCCTAACTCTACTAGCATCACATTCCACTTCAAATCATTTATCAAAATCAGACATAACTAAAACAGGTGTTGTGCACAACTTCTCTTTGATAAGTGCAAAACTTTGCTATTGTTTTTCTCCCCATTTGAGTCTTCCCTTCTTTAAGCACTCAGTAATAGGAGCCACAATGTTGCTGAAATTTTTGATAAAACGCCTGTAAAATGTTGCAAGTCTATGGAAGCTTCTTACATCCCTAACATTTTTAGGTATAGGCCATTCCCTAATAGCCCTTACCTTCTTATCATCAACTTTCATGCCATCTTTTCCTACAACAAAACCGAGAAACAACAAACTTTTAGCCTGAAAATACACTTCTTTAAATTGGCATATAATTATTTTCCCTCAATACTTCAAACACACTTCTCAAGTGATCAAAGTGCTCTTCTTTTGACCTGCTGTAAATAAGGATGTCATCAAAATATACCACCACAAACTTGCATGTAAAAGGCCTGAGAACTTGATTCATTAACCTTATGAAAGTGCTAAGGGCATTGGTTAGCCCAAAAGACATCACCAACCACTCAAATAATCCATCTCTAGTTTTGAAAGTAGTCTTCCACTCATCTCCCAGTCTAATTAGAATTTGGTGATGGCCACTTCTAAGATCAATTTTAGAAAAAAATTACTGCCTCATTAAACTGATCCAACATATCATCCAACCTTGGTATAGGAAATTTATGCCCAATAGTAATTTTATTGCTTGCTCAACTATCCACACACATCCTCTAACTACTACCTTTCTTAGGCATTAGTAAATTAGGAATAGCACATGAACTCAGGCTCTCTTTAATATACTCCTTTCTAATCAACTCCTCCACTTTCTCCCTCAAAATCTTATTCTCTTTTGGACTCATTCGGTAATGAGGTAGGTTAGGCAAATTATCCCCAGGAACTAAGTCAATTTGGTTTCGGATATCTCTTATAGGAGGTAATTCATTATGTAATTCATCAGGCACTACCTCTACAAATTCCCCTATAATAGGTTGTACCTTTAAGGGAAATTTGCTTTCTTCCTTCTCACTCTCTTCTTCCCCTTTTACTATTAATAAGTGTACCTCCCTTATTTCTTTCATTTCATTCACAAAGCTTTCCCTGTTATTCTCTACTTCTAACAATGGCTTCTTTCCCTCATATGGCTTTGATGTCTTTTTATAGGTACCAATTTATACCTTTCTCCATCCTTCAAAAATCGATACATATTCTCCTTAGCAGAGCGAGATGCATCAACACCATATTGTCATGGTCTTCCTAACAAAATTTGGCATGCATCATATCTACAACATCGCAATAATGTTCATCTGAGTATTTATCGATAGAGAATTGTATCTTACATCTTTCTGTGATGCGAATATTACCCACATTTGTGATCCATGCAATACTGTAAGGGTCCAAATGGGGTTCGGTTGGTAGCTTCAATTTCTGTACTATTGATTTGCTGATGATGTTCTCTTGACTTCCTCCGTCAATGATTAGTTCACAAAGATGACCTTCTACCATGCATCTAGTGCAAACCAATTTATGTCTTTGCAAATTTTCATGTTCTTTCGTGGAAATCATCAACCTCCTAATGACACCCACAAAAGCATCTTCTTCATACAAGTTATCATCTTCATCTCCATTAGGTCCGCATTCTTCTTCCTCATATGCTTCTTCAGTTTACTCTATTGTATTAACAAATTTTCTTCATGAACACTCACTAGAACGATGACCAAGTTCTCCACATTTAAAACACTTAGAAGGACCAAGTTTCGTGTAAGGGTTTGTACTTTTAGGAAGTGGTTTGCTTGCTTTAATTTCCACTACTATAATTATTTCCCTTCATGCCAGTACCTCGCATATGAGTGGAGTTTATAACTTCCTTTCCCTTTTCACTCGCAGGCCTTTCGTTGTTCCATGTTTTTCTATTCTCTCTTGATGTTTGATTAATCAGCATCTCAGCTCTTATAGCTAAATTCCTTGCATCATGAACATTCAAAGCCATCTGAATACCAATCTTTTCTCTAATTGTTGGTTCCAAGCCTCTCAAGTATCTAGCAACCTGTTGTGGTTCGCTTTCTGCCAAATTATTGCGAGCTGCCAATCTCAAAAATTCTGTTGTATATTTATGGATGCTCTTTCTTCCCTGTATGTAGTTTCGATAAGCATCGAACAAATACTTCTCATAATCCGGAGGTAAGAATCTCCTTTCCTAAAAAGACACAGGAGCACACCCTTTTATTCTCCTATTGTCTTTCAATTGAGTCTTCCATACTGAAGTTCCTTCTTTTAGCCTATAAGCAACCAAATTTTCCTTCCTCTCTTCTAGAATTTCTGTGTAGTCAAAGAACTCATCTACTTCTTCTAACCAATCTAGGAAGCCCTTTATATCAAGGTCACCATTAAAGGATGGAATATCTACCCTTAATTTGTATTCATGGTCACCTCCTCTTTGCCAACGATCGTCCTCTCTTTGTATAATTTCTTCGTCATCACTAGAGTTGTTAATTGTCATGGCAAGCACTGGAATTTGAGGTTGTTGTGCAGGGGAAACTTCCCTGGCAGATTCATCCCCAATTCTTTGGTTATTGTCACCTTGTAACAAAGTTTGCAACTACACACTGATTGTAGTCAATTATTGTTTGATGTTGTGAATAGATGTCCCGTGTTCTTCAAGCTTTCTCCAAACAGCGGGTAATCCCTGATCATCGTCATTAGGATTATTGGCTGTCAAATTGAACAAACTTCGTGAGATTCAAGGCTCTGATACTACCTGACGCAACATGGAAACGAAATAAGCAACACAACTCCAAAACCTAGGATTGCAGAAATTGATCTCGGGAGAATCAAATTTTATTGGATGAAAATATGAATAAAAGTCCCCTATAAACATCACCAAAATCAACTATTTATAGTCCTAAACAAGTCCTAATAATTAGGAAATAAAATAGCTATTCTACCAACTCAGGAGTCCTAAACAAAATAGAAATGTAAGACAAAAACAAAATCTAGGCCTCACAGTACTACAACACCTCTAGCAAAGAACTATGCTATTTTGATGCCCCATCAGAATTGACATTGAGAAATTGATATAAGAACGAGAACAATGTCAGGAAAGTGAGTGCCCTCCACTACTTCAAATAAAAGAAAAAACTTTTGTATATGATCTACCATTTGGCAAGTTGAGCAAGAAAAAGGCTTTTGCTCTCTAATCCTAAAACATATTTTGTCAATATTGTCTCCAATTACTAGCGAAACCAATAAAAGCATGCATACAACTATTGTGAAACTGGATCGAGATCCGATCCTGACTGTAGCGGAATAATTACGAAAATTTTTTGCAACTTTTGATTTCCTAAAAAACAAAATCTCTTTAATTCTATAAAATAACACAAATCATAATAAAGCAGAAACTTAATTCGTACCTTATTCCGAAGCTTGCTTTTTGTCTTATCGTATCTCTCGAACTATTCCCAAAACCAATCTAATTTAACCACTGTAGTCACACAAATGCTCGACCTCTAACGGTATCCACAAAATGAGTTGAAAGAACTCTGTAACTCTTACAGAGAGGGTTAAGCAAAAAGTGCTAACTTCGTAGAGCTTAAGCCTATTTATAATAAGCTTTGGACGTTTTAGTAATTTAATTGAAATTAAATTCTAATTTCAATTAAACTTTAATTAGAATTATAAAATAATTCTTATTAAATACCAATTATGCCCAAATAAGATTCAATATCTCATATTGATCCTTATTTATTAAATATATTATATTTAATCATAAAATTTCTCAAATTTTATAACCTAGTCTAACTTGATTAAATTAACTTTGCTCTTTTCAAACCAGTTTATACTTGAGACCCATTAGGTTCCTAAATATATTGGTAATGATTATAAATTTTAATTTTAATTCATAATTAGAATTAGATCAATTAAAACTTCTTTTAATTTTATCTTTAATTCTCTAATTAAACCATTTATAATCATAGATCAAGATTGACATCTTGTAACACATCATAAGCACCCAAATATTTAGAAATGTCAAAGTGGTTTTGATAACTTTTTCATGCATGATTTTTTCGTATAATTTAATCCTTTCATCATACAATGTTCTAATTAGACATAACGTATGGAATTAATGTCTGCTCTATTTTGAGTCTAATCATATTAGTTCTCCATCATTAGTTATTGATTCAATTAATAACATTTGACAACTATTTACAAAACGTCATTCCACCTTGTCCATTAATTTCCTGAATCAATACTAATCAAGAACAATGGACACATTCACCCTAATTACTTTAGGGTGATGAATCCTATCTTGATCATACAACTATCTCCATATAATTCATTTTACATCCAATAGCTACCGATTAAACAACTCATGATTAATAAGTCATAAATAGTATCAAAATGTAGCAATTTCTATACAAGATAACTTTGGTGATCTCAAATCAAATGATCACTTATACAATCATCATAATGAGAATTCCATAGACATAAGTAATGTTCTAAATAGATTTCTCATATTAAGTCTATTCAGTAACTTGTTCTCTAACACGCACTCATATGTTTATTTAAGTATCTCTATACTTTAGCCTATGAGATCGACTACTTCCTTCGTAAAGAAAAACAAAATGTGTGCTAGTCTTTTACATTTTATTAATGTTCAATCTTAATAGAACAATGACTAGGAGCATTTAGGAATAATACATAAATGTAATATGAATCTCATAATTATAATCTCATTATAATTTCATTTGCAGTGTACAATTATCCCATGAACTTTATCATATACATCTAAACATGTACAAGATAAAGAATACATTTATAATTTGTCACTAAACTATAACTAAAGCGTTTAGTTGGAGAGTATAAACCAACAACAACAGCACCTGGAAGAACGAAACCTGAAAGTACACAAAAGAAAAAAAGGAGCAAAATGATTTTAGGAGATTCAGCAGATCTCATTAACTTACCATAAACGTTCCCCAAAGGCCTGTTGTGAGACTGTCTTTTTTGAGCAAGCTCCAGCTGAAGTGCAAGGATTGCTAGTCAAGGATTTATTAAGCAATTTCTAGTTGATAAGCTAGTTTTAGTTTGACTTTGGTCTCTTTGTATTCGGAAAAAAAAAAAAAAAGAAACCAGAGAGACCAATGGCAATTTCAGTGAAGTGAAGTCAAAGATTAGTAGGCTCCTTCAAGAAAGAAGACATCAGAAAGCATATTTTTCAACTCCTGGTTTACCTACAATCTAGGCATTAGAATACAACTAACCTTATTCCTACAACTTTCTTAAAATCGGCTTCAAGGGCACGCAACATATACCTGTGGAAGTCAAACTTGGGATTTCCCCTACAATGAGTCTGTAAAAGAAAAATAAAAGTTCGTAGTGCATGTTGAATTGAAACAAAACACAGTTCCTGAAAAGGAAAACATGGATTAGAGTTGAAAGAGCATACCATGATGAATCTCAGTCGCAGAGTGGTGTGGTCGTATTTGGTTACGGATCCATAAAACTGCTTGAGAAAACCTTGGTGAGAAAAGTAAATTAAAAATAGCATGTGATGTGACTTGTTTAGGAGTAAAATTACCGTCTGCAAAATTAAAGGGCAGGGTTTATGAAGTCATTGATAGAAACATAAGTAAACTTGCAAATGATCATGCAGTGGAAGCTATTGTTCGTTTTATTACACAAGTAAACTTGCAAATGATTGTAAGAAAATTTACCGCCCAACCCAGAATGTGAGAATTCTTTCCCAATCCCTGAAACGCTTCTTGATGAAATCATGATCTTGGACTTGTGTAAATCTTCCACTTTTACCTGTCAAATAGCATAGCAATGACTACCTATAAGTATCTCAGCCCAAAAAACTTTGGTAATGTAATACTAATTCTACATAATACGAGGATTTCACAAAAATATTACCCTCTTCCAACTCATCTTCCTTGGAGTCCTCCCAACGCTTCCAAAGCTTTATCTAGATGAAGAGAAAGGTAAGTGGCTTAGATGATTTCAACGTCAGGATCCTCCCCATTCTACACCTAAAAATGAAGAAAGAACAGTAACAAAAACCAGACTTACATTTGCAGTTCCGAAAAGGATAGTTAGAGCACAAATGGTGACATGAGTAGAGGCTAGGACGAAGATAAATATGTGAAGATGATGCACTGCAGTTGTAAATAAAATTGGAAATTTTCCCCACAGACCAGACCATATACATTAAACCACAGAAAACCATTTAAGTTTGAAATCATATTAGATAATCTTTCCCATCGCTTTCAACGAATTTGGCTTCAGTTTCCATCTTAAGAGTATGTAAATTCAGTCAATACGAGAAATAGAATACTTTTCTGGAATGCATCACACTTGGGGCACAAAGTATCACTCTGTATCCATAGCATTTGGGTAGTAATAGAATCACTCATAAACTTCAGGTCTCGATCGTCCTAATTAAAATTGCCATTTAGCTGACATGTAGATAGCTTTCTAGAATTTGCCACCAAAATTTGTCTTACAAAATAAAACCTTGGCTGCTTAATACCGTAATATGGTAAAGTTGATGGTACCGTTTTCAATATAGAAACAGATGATTGATTGGGATTTAGGCACGTGCATGAAGATGTATATAGGCACATGCATGAAGATGTTGGTCGACAGCTTCATTAAAACTAAGACAAGATAAAGAACAGAAGAAATTGATTGGATAATTTACCTGTAGACAGCTATCTGCAGCAGAACTCCCAGAGAGAAGGCGATAGCGAGAGCGAGCGGAGATGAAGGAAAAGGAGTTCTGAAAATGGGCAGTCGCATTGTCTTCTTTCTTGCAAGGTAGCCATCTGTTGGCCAAGTCCTGGGATATGCATATTGTTAGAAATAATTAAGATAAAACACAATCACAGAGATCATGTTAAAACAGGATCATTTCATATGCATATGAAACAAAGAATCATGTACTTGGATTCTTATAGTAGTTCCACCGGTTAAAGAACTTTTTGTTTCGTTTTACAGCAAAGATTTTCTATTTGTGTGTAAACTTGATGGAGGAATAAGAAGCAAGAAATACATGCATCGGGATCTTCTTCTTAACGTTTCATTCATATATGGTCTTCATATAACTACCTTTGGTAGTTATTTCAAGAACATTGACCCTAATACCCTTCATGGGTGTATATGAATCATTAGTCCAAATCTTCACATTAAAACTCTGCAGTGCTTATACTTGTTCAATAACTAGTGTGAAAAGCATATAACGAGAGCACATTGCCATATATCTGTTAAGAATATATGACATCTCAATTAAAAAATTGATCCAGGACTTAAGTGTCTTTGAGTTAACATTATATGCTATACCCTAGGTCATATCTCGCATTTGCACTTTTCTTTGATCTCATTTAGTTTCTTAAGTCATAACTGTATTCAAATTCTCTATTAAAGATGGCCATCTATGAATACTTTTCATGCGAGTTAATGATCTAAAATAAATGACCTTCCTCTGTTCTCAATTCTCTTTTTAATTAAATTTAATTTCCTTTCCTAGACTTATTCCATATTATCGCATCTTGCATGATCTTCTGGCAATAACCTAAAGTAACAAACCTTAAATTCAATTCTCAAGAATGAAACAAGAGTCATAAGGGTATACGATGAGGTTCTTCTCAACCTCAAGTCTCACACAACGTAAGATGAGATCTGGTGACTTACATTAATCCCTTTCTTTGGTCAGTTGTGCACACATGGTACGAGTCATGTGCTACGGCATTTACCCACTTCGTTTAACTTGAACATCTTTCATTCAAGAAATACCGTACAGATGATAGTTTAAACATACTTAATGTTTAACTTGAGTTCACTTACTACTCAAAACCTATTCAGAACTCACATCTGACAACGTAAGACAGATATAGTGATTAACTATCACGTTGAACCAATTTCCTTGCGACTTTTATGATTTAAGTTTCTCGCTCTCAATTATCACCTAGATAATAAACTTTAAACATGCCTCATCTCTAGCGAGCATAAACACCAGAAGTGATTTCCTGCGTGAGAGGGCCAATCTATAATCTGTCTCACATACTTGTGATTCATCCCAAAATATATATATACAAAAGCACATATATTCATGAATCAAATGATACACAATGTATAATCTTCATCAAACATTATATCCAAAATATGACATTATAATAAGTGAACATACATAGAGAAATGTTTATCAGTACATTTCAACATCTACGTAGTCCTAGTGACTTTACATACCCAATGTATATATCTCTAGAAATTGGCTTTGTCATTGGGTCTGCTATCATATCTCGAGTAGATATATATTTCATGTTCACTTCTCCTCACGCAACTATATCTTTCTCATAATTATATTTGGTATCTATGTGCTTTGTCTTACAATTAAATTTGGAGTCTTTAGCATAAGAAATTGCAGCTTAGCTATCACAGTTGATGGTCACTGGATTAATTTTTCTTTTAATGACTCCCAAATGCACTAAGAATCAATGAAGCCACACAACCTCTTGTACTGCAGTTGAGAATGCTATAAATTTAGCTTCCATTGTGGATAATGCAACACAAGATTGTTTCTTACTTTTCCATGATATTGCTCCATGCCCCATGGTTTAGTAAGAATACATATCCTGAGGTAGATTTCCTTTCAGCATAATCTCCTCCCCAGTCTGCGTCTATATACCCTTCTATACGTATATCATTGCCTTGATAACATAATGCATAGTCCACAAGAAAATAGAATTTAACGACGGAAATTACTGACAAAATTTGTACATATTCCGTTGGTAAGCTTATTTAGCGACGAAATTTATTGACGGAAAAAGACGTCAGAGATATGGCTGTCGGTAAATTTACCGACGGAAATTTTCCGTTAGTAAATTTACCGACGGTATAAAATTTCCATCGGTAAATTTACTGATGGGAGGAGAAGATTTTCCTGTCAGAAAATTACCAACAGATTTAGTTATTCCATCAGTAATTACCTACGAAATTGTTTTATGTCGATAAATCCAATATATTTTACCAACGGAATTTTTTTGCCATCGGTAAATTTGCTGAAAACTATTTTTTAAAATTTACCTATAAAGTGTTTAGTTTCTCTAGAAGTCACCATGGAAAGAACTTCATTATTTCAAGTAAAAGAATTGAAATATTGAAATTCATACTAAAACAGAACTGAAATCATTTTTCAAATAACATACATTTCATCAAATTCCTTACATGCATCATAAATTTATCTCAACATCACAACTAAAATCACATCTTCTCCCTTATATCACTAACATTTATAACTTAAAGTTGTTTTCCAATAATAAAATACACAAATAAATGAAAGTAATAAATACCCAAATTAACTTTCATCTAATATATGAAAAAATACATGACAATAGTTGCAAAATACCTCCACCGAAGGACACGATGACAATAGCCGGAGAAGACAACGCCGACGAGTAGAAAAGGAGTCCGCAACAGAGAAATGGGCTCCAAGAAAACCGAAGAGAAGATGTAGGAAGAAGGAAGAAGAAGACACAAGTGGGAGAGAGATGTCGGGTGAGTTTAAATTTAAAAAGAATTTATCGACAGAAATACCGACGAAAATTTTCGTAGGTAAACTAAAAAAAAATTATTCCGCCAAAAATTCCCACCTTTTTACCACGGAACGAAAATTTCCATCACTAAATCCATTTACTAACGGAATTTTACGTAGGTAAACTCAAAATTTTTTATTCCACCAAAAATTCTCGCCTTTTTATCGACGGAACGAAAATTTCCGTCGCTAAATCCATTTACCAACGGAATTTACCTACGGAATTTTCCACAGGTCAACTCAAAATTTTTTATTCCTCCAAAAATTCCCTCCACATTTAGCGACGGTATATGTTCTGTCGGTAATGTTAAATTTGTAGTGATTACCGATGGCCATATTTTTCCATTGCTAATGTCCGTCACTAATTTTGTCGCGAAGAATTCCCTCCAAATTTAGCGACGAGTATTAGTAACGTCGCTAAATTACTCAATTTTAGGGACATAAATATACTTTCCGTCGCTAATTTCCAACGGTAATTTTTCCATCGCTAAGTTTCCATCGCTAATCCACATTTTTCTTGTAGTGGATACCTCAATATTCTCTTTATTGTTTCCCAATGTGCTTGGCTTGGATTTGATTGATATCTACTCACCATCCCAACAGCGTAACAAATATCTAGTCTTGTATACATCATTGCGTACATAAGACTTCCAACTGCACTAGAGTAGGGAACATTCTTTATTTGTTCCCGTTCTTGTGGCATTGAAGGACAATTTCTCTTACAAAAGCCTTCATTTTTAGTAATAGGATTATCAATTGGTTTGGAATCTTGCGTACGGAATCATTCAAGAATTCTTTGAATGTACATTGCTTGTGAAAACGATAACAATCTCTTCGAACGATCTCTTGAAATCTTGACTCCAAGAATGTATGTCACTTCACCTGTGTCTTTCATTTCAAATTCAGATGATATCCAATCTTCGATTTGCGTAAGAATCACACAGTCATTACTCAATATATCATCCACATATAAAGATAAAATCGCGAATTTATCTTTGGATCTCTTCACATACACACAATGGTCTTCATCGATCATTTGAAAATCATACGAAATGATTACGTTATGAAAACGAACATACCATTGTCTTGAAGACTGCTTCAGGCCATAAATTGATT
>JAOTAX010033410.1:691-11313 GCA_025629825.1 Erythroxylum guanchezii
AGACTGTTCTCCCCCCTCCCGAGGTTACGCTTCCACCGGGACTCACCGACCCCCAACCAGCTCCGCAGGCGGGCGCTCCCCCACCGTGTTGTATGGTCCATGGATCCAGGTCCAGAAGCGATCGCGTAAACCTCCTCCCCGCGCACAGGCTAGCGAAAGTGACCGGCAGGGACCAACACAGCACGACGCACCGAGGGGCTCGAGGTACGACCCACTGACTGACGCTGACAGCGGAACGTTGCGGTTAGTAGACCGGCTAGAATTTGTTTCTGGACGTAAGGAGACGACAGGCGCTACTCCACCGACCCAATCCCGGCCTCAACCCACCCAGATCCCTCATGCTCGAGCCCGCGGCGCATCTGGGCTTCCAGCTCCTGGGCCAAGCCGGCCCTCTCGTAAGCAGCAGTTCTCCAGGCACCCCCATGTCAGCCCAACAGACTCCACAACCCAAGCCCCACCCCTATTGCCCGGTCCAGTTCGGGCTAAGCCCCCAGCCTCCACCTCGCGAGTCCCGACCCACCACGTCGCCGTCTCCATCCCCTCACATACTGACCTCCTGATCCAAGAGCCTTCCATTACGCCGGAAATGATTGCAGGTGACGGCGGCGGGTGCATGGCGGAAGATACGGGACTGGACTGTTGTACCCTCCCAACCTAACCCGCGATCATCGATAATATCTTACCCTCAGCCCGTCCCCCTGATCCTGGTACGGTTCTGATGGATGAGGACGTGCAAGTTTATGTGCCGGATACCCAGATGGCGGAGTCTCCACCAGTTATTTAGGCCGACCCGCCCCGGGTTTTGGAGGAACACTCGATAGACCCTACTGCTCATTAGTGTTTACTCCCTTTTTTATCCTTTGATTATGTCGATTTTTATATGAAACTGCCAAAGGGCTGGAGGTCGGACCTTCAAACCCATTCTTTAGGACTACATTCGGGTTCATAAACCCCTCCTCGTAGTACTGGTGGAACCACGGATTAGTGGCAACTGCGCGTTGAAGGTTATTAAGGGTCTGGGTTTTGAGCACTCTTTCCGAGTCGAAGCTGCCGATTTTTCGGGAGGCATCTAGCTTCTTTGGAACGCTAATATTTCTGTTCGCATTATTCTAGCTCACCGTCAATTTGTGCATGCCAATATTGACTGGGATAATAATTCCTTTGCTTTCACAGCCATCTACGCTAGTCCCCACCGAGCCCTTCAATAATTCCTTTGGAACTCTTTGACCAAAATTGCCACTATCACCACCACTCCTTGGCTCTTGGGGGGCGACTTCAATGCCAAGCTGGAGAGCACGGATAAACGTGGCGGGTCTCAAAATCTTCTGGTTGTGGACTCCCATTTTCGCGCTTGCGTGCAAGACTGTCACCTCCAAGATTTAGGCTTCTCGGGATCTCAATTCACTTGGCGGAGAGAAAAGTTGCTCGCTAGGCTCGACCGAGCATTCTGTTCGAACGCTTGGCATTCCGTGTTCCCCCACACCACTGTCACTCACTTACCTTTCCTCAAATTGGACCATCGGCCCCTTCTTGTGACTCTTCACTCTCAAGAGACCCCCCTCCCAAAACCTCATACTTTTCATTTCCAGTCCGCCTGGTTAACTCACGCCGAGTTTCTGACTTTCATGGCCGAGAATTGGCCCCCTACCGACACGGACTTCACCCGAGAACTCCAAACGTTTGCGAACCGTCTCCAACAGTGGAACCTCTCAACTTTTGGCAATATTTTTCATCGAAAAAGTCGTCTCATGGCTCGTCTTGTCAGAATTCAAAACCACCTGGAACATTCCTCTTCTGATTCCCTTCGCGACCTTGAGTTCCACCTTCGCAAGGATTTGGAACAGGTCCTTCTTTAAGAGGAGATTTATTGGCCTCAACGCTCCAGAAGTCAATGGCTTAGTCAGGGTGACCGGAACACAGGCTACTATCATGCCTTTACCTTGCCCAAGCAAAGAAAGGCGCGGGTTACCTCCCTCCGGGATGGCAATGGGAATGTTCTGTCCAATCCTCCGACTATCCGTCAACACGTTCAACAATTCCTCTCGAATCTCTACACGGCGGATCGGTCGATCCCCTCAGTTCCACTGCTCCGTGGTCATTTCCCCCGCCTCTCCCTTAATGTCCTTACGGAGCTGGCCCAACCCCTTGAGCCGGAGGAAATTAAGACAGCATTCTTCAGCATGGAGCCTAACAAGACCCCGGGTGTCGATGGCCTTCCTGCGCTTTTTTACCAATCTCAATGGCCTGTTGTGGGCCCTACTTTATCTGATTTTTTTCAGCGTGTTTTTCGTCATGAAGCCTGGGTGTCGGAGCTTAACCGCACCATCATAGTCCTTATTCCCAAGCTCCCATCCCCCACGTCTATAAAGCAGCTTTGGCCAATTGCGTTATGTACGATGCTCTACAAAACGATCACCAAAATTATTGTTAATCGGCTTAAACCCTTCCTCAACGAGCTGGTAGCTCCTACACAATGTAGTTTTGTCCCTGGGCGCTTGATCACGGACAATATCATTATCATCCAAGAAGTTACGCACTCTATGCGCCAAAAAATTGGGCGATCAGGATTCATGGCAATCAAGGTCGATTTGGAGAAAGCTTATGACCGTTTATCGTGGGATTTCATTCAGGATACTTTAATCGATGTGGGATTGCCTGCTTCCTTGATCAGTCTCATCATGAAATGCATTTCCACGGTTTCCTTCCAAGTGCGGTGGGATGGCGAGCTTAGTGAGACCTTCCGACCCTCTCGTGGCATTCAACAAGGGGACCCCCTCTCGCCCTACCTTTTCGTTTTGTGCATGGAGCGCCTAGGGCACACTATTACGCACGCGGTTACTCAAGGCCGTTGGCAACCTATCAAATTGAGCAAAACTGAGCCTGCTCTCTCTCACTTATTCTTCGCTGACGACCTCATCCTTTTTTCGACAGCCACTATGGCTCAAGTGGAGGTCATTAAGCATACTTTAGATTCCTTCTGTACTGCTTCTGGGCAGCGTATTAGTCAGGATAAATCCCGGTGTTATTTCTTCAAGAATATTCCGATTAGGACGTCCCGTGGATTCAGTCGTGCGTTGGGGTTCACTCAGACTAACGATCTTGGTCGATATCTCAGGGTGCCCCTTCTGCACGAACGGGTGACCAAGCGCACGTATCAATATATTATTGACAAGGTCCATCAATGGTTGTTGGGCTGGTCTGCCAATCTTTTGTCCTTTGCCGGTCGTCTCACCTTAGCCCAATCCGTCATAGCAGCTATCCCCAGCTATACGATGCAAACGGTCCGGTTGCCTCGTGGTCCTTGTGACGATCTAGAGAAACTCATGCGCCATTTTTTGTGGGGCTTGAACAATGGAGTACGGAAGATTCCTTTAGTCAATTGGGAGGGCGTTTGTAAACCCAAGAGATGGGTGGGCTGGGAATCTGTAGAATTAGGTCTACCAACGACGCCTTTCTAACCAAATTAGGATGGACCCTGATTGCCAAGCCTCATGCTCTTTGGGTTCAAGTTCTCTCAAGGAAATACAACTTTGATGTTCAACATCCCCCCCATACCATTGCCACCTCTGGTGGTTCTATGATTTGGAAGAGCATTAAATCTACTTGGCACATTGTGGTTCAAGGTATGCAATGGGTGCTTGGTGATGGTGTACGTACTCGTTTCTGGTTGGACCCTTGGGTCGCGGGAGTAGGACCTCTCATTCACCAGGCGACCGTCCGTTCCACTGCTCTTGATAGTCACCTCAGTGTTAGCCAGTGGGTGAACTCAGACGGTACTTGGAAGTGGGACGCTTTGCATGCCTCTCTCCCGATGGACATCTGTCATCGCATAGCTGGCACGTTCCCCCCGAGGCCTTTCCTAGGTTCGGATAAACTAGCCTGGGGTCCGTCCGACACTGGTCATTTTACCGTGGCTTCTACATACATTTTTCTTATGGCTCACGAGGATGCTGGGTTAGCTGTTATTTGGAAGGCCATTTGGCGCTGGCCTGGCCCTCCAAGAATTCGATCCTTCCTTTGGCTCCTCGCTCAGGATCGACTTCTGACTAATCAACATAGGGTTCGCAGACACCTCACGTCAGCGGGATCTTGTTATCACTACGATTTCGATGAATCCTCTCTGCATGCGATTCGCGATTGCTCCAGAGCCCGGCAAGTGTGGAGCTCATTTCCGTCGCTGATTCTTCATTCTGACTTTTTCACAATGCCTCTCCACCAATGGCTCTACACTAATCTCCAAGCCCATGGCCAAGTGTTCAACCAGGGGTGGTCGACGGTTTTTGACACGACTTGTTGGTTTTTATGGGCTTGGCGTAACGGGGCCCTTTTTGATATTCAATTTCTTTGGCCTAACTCACCCATTTCCGTTATTTTGTCTTATGCAGATCAGATCTACGCTTCTCTCAAAGGGCCAAGTAGCTTGATCACTGGACATCCACAACGACAAGAGCGCCTACTCGGATGGTGCAAATCCCCTTTCGAGTGGGTCAAGTTGAACACGGATGGTGCTTGTTCCGGGTCCTCCACCTCGGCTTCTGCTGGCGGTCTACTCCGAGACAGCTCAGGCAATTGGCTCGGCGGGTTCACCCGTAATCTTGGATGGTGTTCTTTGGTATCGGCGGAACTCTGGGGCGTGTTTACAAGGTTTACACTCGCATGGAACCTAGGGTATCGTCAGATTGAGTTGGAAACTGACTCGGCTGTGGCCATCCAACTCATCTCCTCCTCGCTCCGTAACTCCATTGTTCAAGGGATTCATGAGCTTTTTACGCGGAATTAGACGGTGGTTCAGCGTCACATCTACCGTGAGCGCAACCGTTGTGCGGACTGGCTAGTGGGTCATGCAAAGCATTTTGCACTCGGCGTTACTTATTTTGATCTTCCACCCATTGGGTGTCATGTACTCCTTCTAAAAGATATTTCAGGAATCAGTTTCCCGCAACTCGTTATGTAATCGATTCCCTTTTCCCTCTCATGAAAAAAAAAAAAATTTATTGAAACCACCGCTCAAGTGTACTTCCTTTCATCACATTGTTGGCATGTAAAAGTACAGACGGTGTTTGGCTTATGGCAATACGGTTTTGATTGCAGTCTAGGGGAGCAGCTCTTTCGTATTTGATTTTGCCTACATAGTCAGCCCTTCGAGTTTGAAAAGGTCGATGTGAAAATATTTAAATTCTGTGCTAATATAAGACCCTTGTATACAAAGAACTAGAATCTGTGCCGGGTGCAAAGGAAAAAGAAACGGGTTCAGGTCACCGTTACTTCATGCCTACCTGTTTTATAAGCAGTTATTCTTTTAATTTTTGTAGATCCATTGGATGGATGGATGGATGAACATGATAGGCAAATGGGATCTAGGATCTGATCTATTTCTTAGAAATGAAATATAATTAATTAATAGGCATGAACAGTTCCTGACTCGGATTCATGTCAAAAAGGTTAGTTTCCTTAGATTTTCGTTTTCAAAACAAAACTAGAATCAAATACAAGTGGACTGAAACATAGTGTAACCGGCGAAATACAGCTAAATTAAGTTGAAATTGGGCAGTTGGTGCCATTATGACATTAAGTACGATTTCATTTAAATTTTTTATACATGTCTGCGGTTATATTATATTCCCACTTAGTAATAGTTACAAATGTATATGTTGCCTGCTTCAAGAGTTACATCCATCATAGATAATCATCCGCGTTCGTTCCTGCGCCACTTCACTCTGTTCTAGTACTTCTCTCTTCAAATGTATGTATAGAGTTCTTCCGACTATTTGGCGTTCACCGGAGTTGGTATCTCCGACATTATGCTAAGAAGGCGTTGTACCTATTTCAACGTCTCGCCTGTGGATCACACTTTCTGTTGCGTGTAAAATTGGCGAGTGAATTGTGATTCGGAGAGAATAGCTGTGAGAAGAGGAAGATGGAGAGAGATTCACGAGAGAAGAAGTAAGGGATTGACCTGTCGTTTGAAGTTTCTCTTCTATGAAGCAATCGCTCCTCTTCTTCGTTTAACGCTGCCTTCCCTATCGGCAAATCTTATTCATAAGGTTGAGCGGCTGCTGCAAATTCAAGAATTCTCTTAGTTGACTTCTTGTTGGTAGTTTCAAGCTTGTACTATAACGCTGTTATTACGTTTTAACCAATTTCCGGTCAAAACAGGAACTTAGGACTTTGAAATATTCTATTTTGGGCCCTGGTCCGCTTATTTTTGTTTGTTGAGGACTTCATATATTGTATCAATTTGGATGATGATTATGATGTATAAGCTTCAATCTTGTGTTAATAATATTTTTTAAATTTTTTAAAATTCCGATCAAGAATGACTACCAATTGATAAGGCATTAATCTGATTTTATTACATTTACTAAAAATCTATATGCTTTAAAAATTTTGTGAGAATTTCTTATTTTATTAAAAAGTTCAAACTTAATCCTTTTATTAAATTATGTCATTAATTTCACTATGATAATTTATAATTTTCTAAATAATTATGTCACATGAAGATGATTAAGAATTAAATAATGAATCACATGCACTTATGAGGGGTATTATGGTCATTATACTTTAAATAACTACCAAAGGTAGTTAAGGTTTAGAATTTAAAAACCAAAGAACAAAAAGATATGAATAATCTTTTTAACAAAAACCTCTATATAAAGAGATCTGCAGAAAAAAAAATTTCTTTAACCGACAGAACTACAACAATAATCTAAGTATGTGATTTTTGTTTTTTGTATGCATATGCAAAGATCTTGTTTAACATGATCTGTGTGATTATGTTCTATCTTGTTTAATCTTACATTGATATCATAGCAGGTTTTTTTTTTTTTTGTTGTTGTATGCATGCTAAAATCAAGATGCCAGTTAATTTGTGTTGCAATTTGGCTATTGATGATTTGTGAATAATGATATGAATATCTACGAATATCACGACTGTTGATATGTTATTTTTTGCTATATCATACATTTGTTTTACGCTTCTGTTTTTACTCATTCTGTTTCCAATAATCCTAAAGCCTAGAAATGTCGATCTTCTTTCTTGAGTGATGGGAAGATGATTGTTAAAAGAATTCAACAGTGAAAAAATGAATCACAACTGCCTAGATATTTAGTATAGCAGGGAACTCTTTCAGATTTAAGTGTACTATTCATAGCTCATCGCCGATTCACACCATCCTTGCGTTTTTTCTTTCTTTCTTTCTTCTGGGTGTACTTGGCCATAAGAGAAAAGATGGTCTTAAAAAAGAAAACGTTTTTTTTTCTTCTCTCTCTAAGCCAAAAGAGAAAAGATTAAAAAAACGAAACACAGAGAAAAGGAGGAGGAAGACCTTCTTCCTCCTCTACAACCATGAGGCACATGCCTTTCACAAATTACATTGTTAAACAAACAAGTATAATAAGACAAAAGCTTAATAAATGGGCTTTTGTTTGGATATATATGTCATAACAATCTAGAATGGGTTAAGGCTTTGGGCTTTGAGATCCAACATAACAAGCTTGTGATAGTTTTGGGCTATAATGATATGTAAAGAAAGGGTTAAAGTTCAATGAATGGGTCATATCTATATGATGTCTTATGGGCTATGACTTGGACTCATAATATATGACTTTCTTTGATTAGGATTGAAGGCTTAGGCCTTAATAACCACATTGATGTTGGGCAAGACCTTATTATCTATATTGATGTTTTAAATTAAATGTAGCATAAAGAATTAGAAATAAGTTTTCTAATTTACAAAAACTAATTAATTTTGTTAAATTAGTTTCTAATTAAAATAAAATATTATAAATTAGTTTTTTAATAATATTAAAATAATTTTTTTAGTTAAAAATAAACTTAGAAGTAAGTTTCTAAAACCAACAAAATTACAAATGAGTTTTCTAATTGTATTATTTTTGTTGAATTAAAATTGGAAATATGTTTTCTAATTAAATCAAAACTAATTTGTTTAGTTGAAATTAGAAAGGAGTTTCATTAGAAATTAGCTTCTAATTAAACCAAGATAAAATTGATTAGTTCAACTATAATTTAAATTAGAAATAAGTTTTTAATTCAATTTGAATTATTCATATTTGAATATGATTAGATTAGAATAAGTTTCTAATTAATTAGATATTAATAGAATAATTTGAATAGTTCAATAAATTGTTAATAGAATTAAATTGTTTCCATACTATGAGCATAAGTTCGCTATGTGTTAGACAAAATAATTCGTTATTTTGTGCACTCTTCTGATTCCTGAAAATTTGTTTTTCAGGAAGATGCCTATTATTAAGCGGACGCCTAAGCTTATTCGATGTTAGGTACAGAAGAGACGTATTGGAAGTATATATGCACAGTTAGTTAACATGCGTTTAATGCCTGGAGACGGTCTAACACAACATGTTATTTCAGTTAACAACATGATGCAAGAGTTATGCTTTGGAGGTTGTCGAGCTTATGCAGATGTTGAAGTAAAGTACATGACTTTGCTTGCAACATTACCTCAACCTCAAGGTGAACTGTTACGAATACTTTGGAATAATATTCCTAGCGAGAAGACTTATAATTTGTTAGTGATGACATTTATTAAAGAGATGTGTAGAAGGGAGTTGCTTAGGACTTTACATCCTATAGGTCTTCTAATGGAAATAGTAAGAGCTATTGTACATTGAGCTTCGCGAACTGTGTCACGCAAACTCGTGAACTCATTTCCGCGTAAGGTTCGTTACTTGTAGATTGTTCGTAGGTTGTAACGCATTTAATGCAATACATTGTTTTATAAGAACAAAGTCTTGATTTTTTATGTAATATGTTTACATGAATATCATGTAGGAATTCGTCTAGAGTAATGTAATCAGGATTTGATTGTTGTATGAATGATGATTGAACACATTAGTGGACTTTTGATTTCATAAGCAATTGTGATTGAATTATTTACTCTATGAACGATTAATATGATATTAATGTGCATATATATTTCTTTTTTATTGTAGAAACTTAGTGTTTCAATCAAAACAAAAAAAATGGCTACTGCTTCAAAGAATATAGTTGCTAAACTCAACAGGGGTGAGAAACTCAATGGTGACAATTATGAAATCTGGAATATGAAAATCCAATATATGCTAGAGGCAAGGTTTTGAAACCCGGACCGGACGTTGAACCGGAGGCCTTACTGGTCACCGGTTTGACCGGTTCGACCACCGGTCGAATCGGTGTGACATCATAATTACACAATAATTATATATAATATTAGTAATATTAAAAATTTAGAAAAATATACCAAATAATATAAATTTCTATACTTCTATTAGATTTCTAGAGAAAAGATGGATTTTACTTTTGAAAGAATTAAAAAACACATGAAAGAAAAAAAGCAAAATAAAAAAATTCATTGAACCAGTGGCTAATCGGTTCGATTAGTCCCAGTTTAACCAATTAATTGATCGGTTCTTACCGGTTCATACTGGTTCAATAAAAGACTGATTTTTAGGGGTCATCCAGACCGGATAGCTGACCGGTTACCGGTCGAACCAAACGGTCCGGTCTAGGTTTCAAAACAGAGGTTGGAGGAGCAAGAGGCTCTTGAACCATTAAACCTACCATGGAAGTTCCTAAGGAGGGCAATATGACCCAGCATAAAAGGGATCGTGATGCATATGAATTATGGAAAAAGAAGAACTATTTAGCTCGCATCATATTGTTGAGTAGCATGGATAATGATATCATATGATAGTTCCATAAATTCAAATCTGCAAAGGACATATGGTCCGCATTGGCTACTCATTTTGGAGGTGCTTCAGTGACCAAAGTGAGGTAACTTACAATTAAGTTTGATACTTATAAGAAGTGCCCAGATGATACAATGCAAAAGAATCTGAGGCAAATGTCCAACATGGTAAGTGAGTTACGTGATGTTAGTCATGAGCTTTCTGATGAACAACAAGTGCAAGCTGTGATTCGTTCACTACCTCAGAGTTGGGAGCATATGAAGATGCACCTAACTCATAATGAGAACATCAAGACAATGGAAGATGATACGAGGCATCTCATCTTGGAGGAAGAGTGTCTTGAAGCCTCAAAGATGTCTTATGAGACATATGCAGTTAGTTTTAGATCACATGCAGTTATGAACAAGAAACGCAAGCATCATGGTTGACCCAAGTGGAAGAATAATAAGAGATTCAACCACTTTCCTCAGGAATCCATGAATGCAAAATGGAACCAATGTGGAAAGGGAAAACGTCCCTTCAAGAAGAAGAACATGAAACTTGTGAAGTGCTATAATTGTGGTAATAAGGGTCACTTTGCTCGAGATTGTACCAAGCTTAAGAAGACTTAGGAGCAACCAACTATGAAGCGAAGGATAAAGATGCCTTCGTTGAGTTTCGTAAACTCCCATGTGGTAGTCGATGGCTTTATATAGGTGGCAATTCCAGAGTTGTTGTATAAGGAATTGGTACATGTAAATTGGACATGCGTGGAGGACAACCTGTTGGGGCTATCCTTCTTCTTTTCCTTAGCATCTCACGTATATATATATATATACATATTAATGATAGTCCACATTCAAAGCTCATCATCCACACTTAAATCCCCCATACACAATTCATTAAACAATTTCCTATAACAAGTATCAAGCCAT
>JAOTAX010033428.1:0-11310 GCA_025629825.1 Erythroxylum guanchezii
CTGTACCCGTCCCACTCTTTTCACTCAATCTTTGTCAATTTATTTCAGATGGCTATGATTCTTGGTTGAGATGTAGACCAATGTCTTACAAAACCAATGGTTCAAGAATCAAGTCATTTGGAGGTCTAGAGAAGAAGTTAAGGCCAAACGAAGCAACCATGTTTATGACCTTAATCAAAACGAACCTGTTCTAGTGCGATTTTCATAACTTTCACAAGAAATGTCGGATTGATTTTGTTTTTAGATCATTGGAAAGAAGACTTCTAGATCTACAACTTTCATGAAGACGTCGAAGGCAAATGCTTTCATCTGAGGGGTTGAAAATGGAACAGACGATATAATGTCACTTTTGAGACGAAGATGACATCATCAAATGATACAAGGTTGGGAAAATTATCATAACTTTCCCTACAGATATCGGATTAAGGTTTTATTTATATGGTTCAAAACAAAACTTTAAGATCTACAACTCTTATGAAGAAGTAGAAGGCAAATTCTTTCATCTGAGGGGTCAAAAAAATGAATCAGATGATGCATGATGTCATGAGACGAATGGTTGATGTCATACTAAGATGAATCGAAAAAGTAGGTATAACTTTCGGTACAGAACTCGAATTCAAGTGTTCTTTAGATGAATAGAAAGAGGACTTCAATATCTACAACTCTTATGAAGACCTTAAAGACCAATTCTGTTATCTAGGGGATCAAATTTGGGCTAGAATATGTTCTGGTCAAAGTGAGACGATGCTGACGTTATGAGACGAATTGTTGACATCATGAGACGAATTGGATGAACAGTGATCAGACGATGAACAGTAATGAGACGATGAAATTCGATGTCTTTTAGAGATAGAATTGAAATTCAATGTTTTCATGCAAAATATAGCCATATATCTCTAGTTTAATCCAAATCAAGAATCATCTTGTTTGGATGACTAAAGAAAACATTATGGCTAAAAGACTGAAGCATACTCAGTCAACATTTTCCAGATCACTACTAAATCTTGTTTCTAAATCTTTCCTTATCACAACTCATACCAACATAACTCTTTCTACTCCCTCCACTTTTCATTTTGAATAAAACTCACATTTAACACAATCATACCCGGAAGGTGTCAATGAATGCATCTACCACTTTTTATGTGCAAACATTCGGTATTTATGTGCATATATGCTAATATGATGCATGAGCAAGAAAATGCATTGTCTTAATCTCTCTTTGAGCTCACCAGTACAGAAATTTTGGTTCCTCACCCTTAATATGGGGACGGGATGTTACAATATTGGTGATGATTATTTGATTTTTTTTGTGCTAAAGAGAAAAGTGCCCAGAAGAGAGAAAAAGTTATATCAAAATTTTCTCTAGCCTCGATCGACGACCAAACGATCTCTAATCGGGACAAAATTTTAGTATGTTGTTCCTGAGTCTTGCATCTTGACATCCAATGGTTAGAATCTGATTTAGAGCTCTCTAACAGAGTATTTTCTGTCTAGCCCTCCTTGTATACGAGTTTGTATTATGTCATATATTGGTGATGATTATTAGATTTTTATTGCTAAAGAGAAAAGTGCCTAGAAGAGAGATAACGTTCATATTAAAATTTGCTCTAGTCTCGATCGATGACCAAACGATCTCTGATCGGGATGAATCTTAGTATGTTGTTTTTGAATCTTACCTCTTGACATTCGACGGTTAAAATTTGATTTGGAGCTCTCTAGTATAGTATTTTCTATCTAGCCTTACTTATATACGAGTTTGTGTTAGGTCATATATTGGTGATGATTATTAGATTTTTTGTGCCAAATAGAAAATTGCCTAAAAGAGAGAAAACGTTCATATCAAAATTTGCTCTAGCCTTGATCGATGACCAAACGATCTCTGATCGTTACGAAATTTTACTATGTTATTCCTAAGTCTTGCATCTTGACATCCAAAGTTCAGAATCTGATTTGGGGCTCTCTAACTTAGTAATTTCTGTCTAGCCCTATTTGTATACGAGTTTGTATTATGTCATATATTGGTGACGATTATTAGATTTTTGTGCCAAAGAGAACGGTGCTTAGAAGACAGAAAACGTTCATATCAAAATTTGATCAAACCTCGATCGATTACAAATGACCTCTAATCTAGATGAAATATTATTATGTTGTTTTTTAGCCTTTCCTCTTGACATTTGACGATTAGAATCTGAATTGGAGCTCTCTAGCAGAGTATTTTTTTTGTCTAGCCCTCCTTGTATACAAGTTTGTATTTTGTCATATATTGGTGATAATAATTACATTTTTTATGCCAAAGAGAAAGTTGCCTAGAAGAGAGAAAACGTTCATATAAAATTTGCTCTAGTCTTGATTGATGATCAAATGATTTATGATCGGGACGTAATTTTAGTATATTGTTCCTGAGTCTTACATCTTGACATCCAATTGTTAGAATCTGATTTGGAGCTCTCTAACTTAATATTTTCTTTCTAGCACTCCTTATATACGAGTTCGTATTTTTGTCATATATTGGTGATGATTATTAGATTTTTTTGTACCAAAGGAGAAATTACTTAGAAGAGTGAAAATGTTCATATCAAAATTTGCTCTAGTCTTAATCGATGAGCAAATAATCTCTGATCGGGATGAAATTTCAGTATATTATTCCTAAGTCTTGACTCTTAACATCCAACGGTTAGAATCTGATTTAGAGCTCGCTAACTTAGTATTTTTTGTCTGTCCTTCCTTATATACGAGTTTGTATTGTCATATATTGATTGTGATTATTAGATTTTTTTGTGCCAAAGAGAAAACTGCCCAAAAGAGAGAAAACGTTCACAACAAAATTTGTTCAAGACTCGAACGATTACCAAATGACCTCTGATCAAGATAAAATATTAGTATGTTGTTCTTGGGTCTTGCCTCTTGACATTCGACGGTTAGAATCTGATTTGGAGCTCTATAATATAGTATTTTCTGTCTAGCCCTCCTTTTATATGAGTTTGTATTATGTCATATATTGCTAATGATTATTAGATTTTTTTGAGCTAAATAGGAAATTGCCCAGAAGAGAGAAAATGTTTATATCAAAATTTGCTCTAGTCTCGATCGATGTCTAAACGATGTCTGATTGTTACGAAATTTTAGTATGTGGTTCTTGAGTCTTACATCTTGACATCCAACGGTTAGAATCTAATTTAGAGCTCTGTAATTTAGTATTTTCTATCTAATACCCCTTCTATACGAATTTGTATTATGTCATATATTGGTGATGATTATAAGATTTTTTTATGTCGAAGAGAAAGGTGCCCAGAAGGGAGGAAATGTTCATATCGAAATTTGCTCAAGACTCGATCGATTACCAAACGACCTCTTATCGAGAAGAAATATTAGTATGTTGTTCTTGAGTCTTGCCTTTTGACATCCGACGATTAGAATATATTTTACAGCTCTCTATCATAGTATTTTCTGTCTAGCCACCCTTGTGTATGAGTTTGTATTATGTCATATATTAGTGATAAATATTAGATTTTTTTGTGCCAAAGAGAAAATTATCGGGAAGAGAGAAAACGTTCATGTCAAAATTTTCTCTATTCTTGATCGATGACCAAATGATCTCTGATCGGGATGAAATTTTAGTATGTTGTTCTTGAGTTTTGCATTTTTAGTATGTTGTTCTTGAGTTTTGCATCTTGACATCCAACGGTTAGAATCTGATTTGGAGCTCTCTAACTTAGTATTTTCTGTCTAGCCCTCCTTGTGTACGAATTTGTATTATGTCATATATTGGTGATGATTATTAGATTTTTTTGTGCCAAAGAAAAAAGTGACCAGAAGAGAGAAAACGTTTATATCAAAATTTGTTCAAATCTCGATCAATCACCAATTGATCTCTGATCGGGACAAAATTTTAGTATGATGTTCCTGAGTCTTGCATCTTGACATCCAACGGTTAGAATCTGATTTTGAGCTCTCTAACTTAGTATTTTCTATCTAGCCCTATTTGTATACGAGTTTGTTTTATATCATATATTGGTGTCGATTATTAGATTTCTTTGGGCTAAAGAGAAAGGTCCCTAGAAGAGAGAAAACGCTCATATCAAATTTTGCTCAAGCCTCGATCGATTACCAAATGACCTCTGATCAATATGAAATATTAGTATGTTGTTCTTAGGTCTTGCCTCTTAACATCCGATGGTTAGAATCTGATTTGGAGCTCTTTAACTTAGTATTTTCTGTCTAGCCCTCCTTGTATATGAGTTTGTATTATGTCATATATTGGTGATCATTATTAGAGTTTTTTGTGCCGAAGAGAAAATTGCCTAGAAAAGAGAAAACGTTCATATAAAATTTGCTCTAGTCTTAATCGATGACCAAAGGATTTCTGATCGTAACTAAATTTTAGTATATTGTTCCTGAGTCCTACATCTTGACATCTAACGGTTAGAATTTGATTTTAATCTTTCTAACATAATATTTTCTGTCTAGCCCTTCTTGTGAACGAGTTTGTATTATGTCATATATTGGTGATAATTATTAGATTTTTTTGTCCCAAAGAGAAAAGTGCCCAGAAGGGAGAAAATGTTCATGTCAAAATTTGCACAAGACTCTATCGATTACCAAACGACTTCTGATCGAGAAGAAATATTAGTATGTTGTTCTTCAATCTTGCCTCTTTACATTTGACGGTTAGAATATGATTTGGAGCTCTCTAGAATAGTATTTTCTGTCTAGCTTTCTTGTATACGAATTTGTATTAGGCCATATATTGGTGATGATGATTAGATTTTTTTGTGCCAAAGAAAAAATTACCCAGAATAGAGAAAACGTTCAAATCAAAATTTGCTATAATCTCAATCGATTACCAAACGATCTCTGATCGGGATAAAATTTTAGTATATTATTCCTGAGTCTTGCATCTTGACATCTAACGGTTAGAATCTGATTTGGAGCTCTCTAACATAGTATGTTTTGTCTAGCTCTCCTTGTATACGAGCTAGTATTCAGTTATATATTGGTGATGATTATTAGATTTTTTGTGCCAAAAAGAAAATAGCTCAAAAGAGAGAAAACGTTCACTTCAAAATTTGCTTTAGGCTGAATCGATGACCAAACAATCTCTTATCTAGACGAAATTTTAATATAATATTCCTGAGTCTTGCCTCCTGACATCCAACGGTTATAATCTGATTTGGAGCTCTCTAACTTAGTTTTTTTTTTTGTCTAGCCTTCCTTATATACGATTTTGTATTATGTCATATATTGGTGGTGATTATTAGATTTTTTTGTGCCAAAGAGAAAAGTGCCCAGAATAGAGAAAAAGTTTATATAAAAATTAGCTCTAAGTATCGATCGATGACCAAACGATCTCTGATCAGGACAAAATTTTAGTATGTTATTCCTGAGTCTTGCATCTTGACATTCAACGATTAGAATCAGATTTGCTGCTCTATAACATAGTATTATCTATCTATCTCTCCTTGCATACGAGTTCGCATTTTGTCATATAATGGTGATGATTATTAGATTTTTTGTGCCGAATAGAAAATTTCCCAGAAGAGAGAAAACGTTCATACAAAAATTTGCTCTCATCTTAATCGATGACCAAACGATCTCAAATCGAGACAAAATTTTCATATGTTGTTCCTGAGTCTTGCATATTGACATCCAACGGTTAGAATCTGATTTTGAGCTCTCTAGCATAATATTTTTTGTCTAGCCCTCCTTGTATACGAGTTTGCATTATGTCATATATTCGTGATGATTATTAAATTTTTTTGTACCGAAGAGAAAATTGCCCAGAAAAGAGAAAACGTTTATATCAAAATTTGCTCTAGTCTTGATCGATGACCAAAGGATCTCAGATCGAGACGAAATTTTAGTATGTTTTTCCTAAGTTTTGTATTTTGACATCCAACGGTTAGAATCTAATTTGGAGCTCCCTAACATAGTATTTTTTGTCTAGCCCTCCTTTTGTATGAGTTTGTATTATGTCATATGTTGGTGATATTTATTATATTGTTTTTGTGCCAAAGAGAAAAGTTCTCAGAAGAGAGAAAACGTTCATTTCAAAATTTTCTCTAGGCTCGATCGATTACCTAACGATCTCTTATCGGGACAAAATTTTAGTATGTTATTCTTCAGTCTTGCGTCTTGACAACCAACGGTTAGAATTTGATTTTCAGCTCTCTAATATAGTATTTTCTGTCTAGCCCTTCTCGTATACGAGTTAGTATTTTGTCATATATTGGTGATGATTATTAGATTTTTTTGTGCCAAAAAGAAAATTGCCTAGAATAGGGAAAACGTTCATATCAAAATTTGCTTTAGGCTCGATCGATGACCAAACGATCTTTGATCGGGACAAAATTTTAGGATATGGTTCCTGAGTCTTGCCTTTTGACACTCAACGGTTAGAATCTGATTTAGAGCTCTATAACTTAGTATTTTATGTCTAGCCCTCCTTATATACAAGTTTGTACTATGTCATATATTAGTGGTGATTACTATATTTTTTTGTGCCAAAGAGAAAATTGCCTAGAAGAGAGAAAACGTCCATATAAAAATTTGCACTAATCTCGATTGATGACCAAATCATATATGATCGGGACGAAATTTTAGTATCTTGTTCCTTATTCTTGCATCTTGACATCCAATGGTGAGAATCTGATTTGGAGCTCTCCAACAAAGTATTTTCTATCTAGCTCTACTAGTATACGAGCTTTTAATATGTCATATATTGGTAAATGTTTATTAAATTTTTTTGTGCCAAAGAGAAAAGTGTCCAGAATAGAGAAAACGTTTATATCAAAATTTGCTCTAGTCTCGATCGATTACCAGACGGTCTTTGATCATTACCAAATTTTAGTATGTTGGTCATGAGTCTTGCATCTTGACATCGAACGGTTAGAATCTGAATTGAAGTTCCCTAACATAGTATTGTCTATCTAGCCCCCCTTGTATACAAGTTTGTATTATGTTATATATTGGCGATGATTATTAAATTTTTTTGTGCCAAAGAGAAAAGTGCCCAAAAGAGATAAAATGTTGATATCAAAATTTGCTTTAGTCTCGATCGATGACCAAACGATCTCTGATCGGGACGAAATTTTAGTATTTGTTCCTGAATCTTACATCTTGACATCCAAGTTAGAATCTGATTTGGAGCTCTCTAAAATAATATTTTCTATCTAGCTCTCCTTGTATACGAGTTCGCATTTTGTCATATATTGGTGATGATTATTAGATTTTTTTGTGTCGAAGAGAAATTTGCGCAAAAGAGAGAAAACGTTCATATCAAAATTTGCTCTATTCTAAATCGATGAGCAAATGATCTCTAATCGAGACGAAATTTTAGTAGATTGTTCCTGAGTCTTGCATCTTGACATCCAATGGTTAGAATCTGATTTGGAGCTCTGTGGCATAGTATTTTTTGTCTAGCCTTCCTTGTATACGAGTTTGTATTATGTCATCTATTGGTGATGATTTTTAGACTTTTTTGTGCCGAAGACAAAATTGCCTAGAAGAGAGAAAATGTTCATATTAAAATCTGCTCTAGTCTTGATCAATAACCAAACGATCTCTGATCGAGACGAAATTTAGTATGTTTTTCCTAAGTCTTGTATCTTGACATCCAATGGTTAGAGTTAGATTTGGAGCTCTCTAACTTAGTATTTTCTGTCTAGCCCTCCTTGTATAAGAGTTTGTATTATGTCATATATTCGTGATGATTATTAGATTTTTTTGTGGCAAAGAGAAAAGTGCCTAGAAGAAAGAAAACGTTCATATCAAAATTTTCTCTAGTCTCGATCGATGATCATATGATCTCTTATCGAGACGATTTTTTTTATGTTGTTCCTAAGTCTTGCATCTTGACATCCAATGGTTAGAATCTGATTTTGAGCTCTCTAACTTAGTATTTTCTGTCTATCCATTCTTATATACGAGTTCGTATTAAGTCATATATTGGTGGTGATTATTAGACTTTTTCGTGCCAAAGAGAAAAGTTCTCAGAAGCGAGAAAATGTTCATATCAAAATTTGCTCTAGTCACAATGGATGACCGAACGATCTCTGATCGTGACGAAAATTTAGTATATTGTTCCTGAGTCTTGGCTGTTGACATACAACGAGTAGAATCTGATTCGTAGCTCTCTAACTTAGTATTTTATGTTTAGCCCTCCTTATATACGAGTTTGTTTTTTGTCATATATTACTGGTGATTATTAGATTTTTTTGTGCTAAAGAGAAAATTGCCCAGAACAGAGAAAACGTTCATATAAAAATTTGCTCTAGTCTTAATTGATGACCAAACGTTATCTGATCAGGACGAAATTTTCGTATGTTGTTCCTGATTCTAGCATCTTCACATCCAACGGTTAGAATCTGATTTGGAGCTTTCCAACATAGTATTTTCTATCTAGCCCTACTAGTATACGAGTTTGTATTATGTCATATATTGTTAAATGTTTATTAGATTTTTTGTGCCAAAGAGAAAAGTGCCCAGAAGAGAGAAAAAGTTCATATCAAAATTTGCTCTAGTCTCGATCGATTACCAGACGGTCTCAGATCATGACCAAATTTTAGTATGTTGTTCCTAAGCCTTGCGTCCTGACATCAAACGGATAGAATCTGATTTAGAGCTCCCTAACATAGTATTTTCTGTCTAGCTCCCTTTTTATACGAGTTTGTATTATGTCATATATTGGTGATGATTATTAAATTTTTTGTGCCAAAGAGAAAAGTGCCTAGAAGAGAGAAAACTTTCATATCAAAATTTGCTCTAACCTCGATCGATGACCTAACAATCTCTAATCGGGATGACATTTTAGTATGTTGTTCCTGAGCCTTGCATGTTGACATCCAACGGTTTAGAATCTAATTTGGAGCTCTCTAACATAGTATTTTTTATCTAGCCCTTCTTGTATACGAGTTTGTATTATGTCATATATTGGTGATGATTATTAGAGTTTTTTGTGCCAAAGAGAAAAGTGCTTAAAAGAGAGAAAACATTCATATAAAATTTTCTCTAGTCTTGACCGATCACCGAACAATATCTGTTCGTGACGAAATTTTAGTATGTTTTTCCTGAGTCTTGCATCTTGATATCCAACAGTTAGAATCTAATTTGGAGCTGTCTAACATATTTTTTTTTTGTCTAACCCTCATTGTATACAAGTTTGTATTATGTCATATATTGGTGATGATATTAGATTTTTTTTGTGCCAAAGATAAAACTACCCAGAAGAGAGAAGATGTTCATATCCAAATTTGCTCTAGTCTCGATCGATGAGCAAACGATCTCTGATCGGGACAAAATTTTAGTATGTTGTTCCTAAGTCTTGCATCTTAACATCAAATGGTCAAAATCTGATTTGGAGCTTTCTAACATAGTATTTTCTGTTTGGCTCTCCTTGTACGAGTTTGTATTATGTCACATATTGTGATGATTATTAGATTTTTTTGTGCCAAAGAGAAAAGTGCCTAGAAGAGAGAAAACGTTCATATCAAAGATTTCTCTAGTCGTTATCGATGACCAAAAAATTTCTGATCGGGACAAAATTTTAGTATGTTGTTCCTGGCTCTTACATCTTGACATCCAAACGGTTAGAATCTGATTTACGACTCTCTAACTTAATATTTTCTGTCTAGCCTTCCTTGTATATGAGTTCGTATTTTGTCTTATATTGGTGATCATTATTAGATTTTTTTGTGTATAAGAGAAAATTACCCATCAGAGAGGAAATTTTCATATCAAAATTTGCTTTAATCTCGATCGATGACCAAACGATCTCTAATCGGGGCGAAATATTAGTTTATGGTTCCTAAGTCTTGCCTCTCAACATTCAACTGTTAGAATCTGATTTGGAGTTCTCTAACTTAGTATTTTTTGTCTAGCCCTCCTTATATACGAATTTGTATTATGTCATATATTGGTGGTAATTATTAGGTTTTTTTTTCGGCAAAAGAGAAAAGTACCCAAAAGAGAGAAAATTTTCATATCAAAATTTGCTCTAGCCTCGATCGAAGACCAAACGATCTCTGATCGGGACGACATTTTAGTATGTTGTCCCTAAGCCTGGCATCTTGACATCAAAAGGTTTAGAATCTGATTTGGAGCTCTCTAACATAGTATAATCTGTCTAGCCCTCCTTGTATACAAGTTTGTATTATGTCATATATTGGTGATAATTATTAGATTTTTTTGTGCGAAAGAGAAAAGTACCTAGAAGAGAGAAAATGTTCAAATAAACAATTTGCTCTAGTCTCTGTCAATGACCAAAGGATCTCTGATCGGGACAAAATTTTAGTATATTGTTCCTGAGCCTTGTATTTTCACATCTGACGATTAGAATTTGATTTGAAGCTCTCTAATATAGTATTTTCTGTTTAGCCCTCCTTGTATACGAGTTTAATTTATGTCATATATTGGTGATGATTATTAGATTTTTTTGAGCCAAAGAAGAAGGTGCCAAGAAGAGAGAAAATGTTCATATCAAATTTTGCTCTAGTCTCAATCGATGACCAAACAATATCTGATTGGGACAAAATTTTAGTATATTGTTCCTGAATCTTGCATATTGACATCCAACAGTTAGAATCTGATTTTTAGCTCTCAAACTTAGTATTTTTTGTCTAGCCCTATTTGTATACAAGTTTGTGTTATGTCACATATTGGTGATGATTATTAGATTTTTTTGACGCAAAGAAGAAGGTGCCAAGAAAAGAGAAAATATTCATATCAAAATTTGCTCTAGTCTCGATCAATGACCAAATGATATCTGATCGGGACGAAATTTTAGTATGTTGTTCCTAAGTCTTGCATATTGACATCAAACAGTTAGAATCTGATTTTTAGCTCTCAAACTTAGTATTTTCTGTCTAGCCCTATTTGTATACAAATTTGTGTTATGTCACATATTGGTGATGATTATTAGATTTTTTTGTGCTCGAGAGAAAAGTGCCAAGAAGAGAGAAAAAATTTATATCAAAATTTGCTCTAGTCTCGATTGATGACCAAACGATCGGGACGAAATTGTAGTATCTTGTTCTTGAGTCTTACATCCTAACATGCAACGGTTAGAATCTTATTTGGAGCTCTCTAACATAGTATTTTCTGTCTAGTTCTCCTCGTATACGAGTTTGTATTATTTCTTATATTGGCGATTATTATTAGATTTTTTTGTACTAAAGAGAAAAGTTCCAAGAAGAGAGAAAACGTTCCTATCAAAATTTGCTCTAGTCTCGATCAATGACCAAACGATCTCTGATCGGGACGAAATTTTAGTATGTTGCTCCTAAGTCTTGCATCTTGACATCTAACGGTTAGAAT
>JAOTAX010033464.1:0-11307 GCA_025629825.1 Erythroxylum guanchezii
GGGTCTCATTTATTGGCTTCTTTATGTTTGATTAAAGAATGAAGTGATGCATTGGATGCACTTCACTTCTTTCTTTCGTCAATAACCGAAATTGAGAGAGTGTAAAGAAGGGTTGTTGCATTTTTGACTCACTCTCTCCTATCTTAGATAGCCTAACCGAAACTTGAATTAGAAGAGTCTCATTTTGGGCTTCTTTCAACTAAGGAAAATCTCCTCAAAATATTTCTTCTCCTTTCCCACCAAAGGATCTTGTTAACCAAATTGTCCAAGAAGAACAAGTGGTCGAGCATATAATAAGGAGATGATACATTGACAAGAAGAGGATACAATGGCGAGGAGTCAAAGCTGTGGCAAGGAGTCGGTATAATTTCCTTCTTGTTCTTATGTTAATTATTTTTCTTATATTGTATCATGTGTGGCTTGGCGTGTTGATTTGGTTATTATACTTCCGCTGTGTTTTGATTTCAGAAAAAGTTTTGAAATCTACCGTTTTAGCCAAATCTCGCGAGCTTTTGTTTTCAATCCAACAATTGGTATCAGAGTCATTTTATTATGCATGATTTCGATTCCTATATGTGATGTATGGGTTGGCAATTAAATTTTATATGCTCATATTTTTATGTGATAGAAAATATATGGTGTATGTTTTGCTCTTTTGGTTGTCCATAGAATATAGTTTTACCTTGTAAGTTTTCTTCGTTTGGTTTGTAACAAAGAGGGCGGCCTATCATTGTCATGTTTCCTCCTTGGCTTTTTTTTCTCTGTTTTCTTTAATTTTGTAATGTACAAATTTTTGTAATATTGAATATGGAGCAACCATGGATCGAAGAAAAGATTAGCTACTGGTTTCGGTGTATTCTGTGGAGTATTGATAAAATTTCGGTTTTATGAAAACCAAAGTGCTGGAATTTTTGTTTTAACAATGTTTCGATTTTATGAAACATAGTGCTGGAATTTTTGATTTCGATTTTGTCAAAACAATTGTTCGAATTTTTTGAGTTTCAGATTTACCAAAAACAAGTGCTGGAATTTTTGTTTTCAAAGTGACAAAATTTGGTTTTATGAAAATGAATTTTTGTTTTCTAAGTGACAAAATTCAGTTTTATGAAAATGCCATTACACACTTTTTACCGAATGGGCCAGGTCATATGGATGAAGAGTTCGAAGTGGAAGATCCAAGTCCAAGAAGAAATTTTTTGGTCCTAAAAGCCTTGTAATTTTATTTATGTTCTAGGATAGACAATCAAAAGTGGCCTATTAGTTCGTGAGATGAATGGATAAATGGATGCAAATAAAATGTGATATTATGTGATTGTATGCCATTTAGAAAATTGCCAACCCTAGGCTTTACCATGCATTCATTATGTATGAGATATATAATGAAACAATATAGGATGGATAATAAATTTCATCTAGAAAAGATGGTATTTATTAAAACTTAAAGCGTAAAAAGATTGAGTGGGAGAAGATGCTCATGTGAGAGTCCACGGCCTCCATGTGATGGCCCATTTGCATGTGGTGAAGTGATACTACCCACTGGAGGACATGAATCCTAGATCTTGCATGGTTTGGGTCTCCTTAAGGATAAGTCTACTCATTGGTAGCAAATGTGACGTCCCGCCGAGGCATGGTTTGTAAGTACCTTTAGTGGATGAATCAAATGGTTACACAGCCAATATAGTTTATCAATAACCTGGCCACCATAGCTTTGTTGATAAATGTATGGACCAAATTATGGCTCTTCTCAAAAAGTTAGGCATGAAGATGCTTAGTAGTTTTTTGAGTGGGAGGGTCCCAGTTTTTCTTTTAATGGATAAGATGGCCCACCGTCACTTAGTCCGTTATAGATAAGAAAAATAACCGTTGTATAAAATTTTAATTTTTAAGTTTTGTTAAATCTATCATCATGCATACAGGCATCACGATTTTATACAAAGTTCCAATATTGTTGACTAGTATGCTCGTGCTTTAATAATTTATATTCTCAGATATAATCAACCATAATATGAATCCACTCACTTTGCTCTTGACTAATAACAAATTGGAAAATGGAGAGAATTTTAATGAATGGAGAAGTAACCTTGACATTTTTCTTCAATATGAATGAATTTCATGGGTATTAACAAACAATGAGCCAGCACCTCCAGGTGGCAAATAAACTTCTAAGCAAGTCTAACAAGATAAGCATTAGCAGAATGCTGATAAGACTACTAAGTGCTATATTCTAGCTTCTATCAGCGGATTGTTGCAAAAGCAAATTGCATGCATGAAAACTGCTAGTGCAACGGTCCATCGCCTATATGAGATGTTTGGTGTGAGGACCAGGTCTGCAAGAGTGAAAGCTATCCAAACCTTTTATAATCTTAGGCAAAAACCTAGTGAACTAGTGCAGGATTACATACTTAAGGCAATCTCTACAGTTATTAAGGCTAGGATGCTTAGGGCGGAATTGGATTCGGAAACGTAGATGATTATGATCATCAATAACTTAAACTCTTCTTTTAAACAGTTTAAGTTGGACTATGAGCTCAACACCAAGGATTACACCTTGAGTGAGTTGATGACTACCCTCTAAAGCATGGAGGAGATGTTAAATATCAAGGCTTATGGGCCTAAGGCTAATATGGCATCTTCATCTAAGCATAAGGGTAAGGGCAAGCAAAAGAAGAAGGGTCCAATGAAAAAGAAGGCCCAAACAGGGGTCAAAGTCCAACTCATGAAAAAGAAGGACAAAGCGGACACCAAGGGAAAGTGTTTCCAATGTGGTGAGCAGGGTCATTGGAAAAGAAAATGTGCAGTCTACCTTGAGTGCCTCAAAAGCAAACAAGGTATGACTTTCCTAAGTTTGTTAGGAACTAGAAATGTGGGAGATTCATCTGATTCTTGGATATTAGATTTAGGAGCCACTAACTATGTTTGCAATTCCTTGCAGGGGTTCCAGCAAAGGAAAATACTACATAAAGGCCAGTTTCAAGTAAAGATAGCAGATGGATCCTATGTTTCAGCAGAATCAGGGGGAGTAGTTATCTTAGACCTTCCTAGTGGTCATATGTTATATTTGGAAGATGTCTATTACATCCTAATGATTGTAAGGAACATGATTTCTGTTTTTTGTCTAATAAAATCTGGTTATTCCTTATATTTTAAAAATATTATTTCAATATATGAGAATAAGGATTTTATTTGTAATGAAATAATTAAACAAGGATTGTTCTTTATAGAACTTATGGCAGGCTCATTAAACACCACAGAATTAATAAAACCAAGACAATCCAAAAACTCTATCATTAATTCAAAATATCTGTGGCACTTAAGAATGGGTCATATCAATCAGAAAAGACTTGACAAGTTAGTGAAAGATGGGATCCTTGCGGGCTTAGATAATGATCCATTACCCACCTGTGAATCTTGTATTGAAGGAAAAATGACTAAGGCCTTATTTCCTTCCAAAGGAAACAAATCTGAATCTACGTTGGACCTGGTACACTCTGATGTGTGTGGGCCCATGAATGTACAAGCTAGAGGTGGTTATGAATATTTCATAACCTTTATAGATGATTACTCTAGATATGGCTAATTGTATTTGATGCATAAAAAGTGAGTCCTTTGAAAAGTTCAAAGAATTTAAAGCTGAAGCTGAGAAGCAGCTAGACACGTCATTAAAACAATTTCAATCGGATTAAGGTGGTGAGTACTTATCTAGAGAGTTCCAATAATTTCTATTTGACAATGGAATTGTTTCCAACTTGATAGCTCCTCAAACACCTCAACAAAATGGTGTAGCAGAGAGGAGGAATCAGACTCTATTGGAAATGGTAAGATTAATGATGTCCTACATTAGCCTTCCAGAATTGTTATGGGGATATGCCATACAAACGGAAACTTATCTTCTTAACTTTGCTCTATTCAAATCGGTGCCTAAAAGACCTAAGGAGTTATGGATTGGTCGAGTGCCTTCATTACGACACTTAAGGACTTGGGGTTGCCTAGCGTATGTTCTAAGGCTTGAATCCACAAAAATGGAACCAAGGTCAAAAGTATGTTTGTTTGTAGGATATCCTACGGGTACACGAGGGTACTATTTTTACATTCCTCAGGATAGGAAGGTATTTGTGTCGACAAATGCGACCTTCTTAGAGGAAGAATTTGTAAGAAATCACAAAGGAAGAAGTGAAGTAGTACTAAAGGAGTTAGCTATGTCATCCAAACCAAGAGTTGATTTGGATAGAGCAGAACAATATGTCGAAATGGATTCAAGAGTGGAATCAGAAGAGCAGCCTGAACATCAAGTAGTGCCTAGACATAGTGGGAGGGTTATGAGACAACTAGACAGGTATTTAGGTCTAAGCGAAGGCATAATTGCCATCTTGGACTAAGAAGAAACGGATCCCATTACTTATACACAGGCTGTTAATGATGTTGATGCGGAAAAATGGCTCAAGGCGATGGAATCAGAAATAAATTCCATGTACACCAATGAAGTCTAGATCCTTGTAGATCTACCACCAGATGTAAAAGCTGTAGGGTGTAAATGAATCTACAAAAGGACAAGAGAATTTGATGGAAAAGTAGAGACTTTTAAAGCTACATTAGTAGTTAAAGGCTATACTCAAAAAGAGGGTATAGACTATGAGGAGACTTTTTCTCTAGTTGCCATGCTTAAGTCCATCAGAATTCTTTTGACCATAACAACCTATTTCAATTATGAAATATGGAAAATGGACAACATTATCACATTTCTTAATGGGGATCGTAAGGAGACCATTTATATGGCCTAATCAGAAGGATTTGTTGAGCCAGGTAATGAGCATAAGGTATACAAATTGCGAAGGTCCATTTGTGGACTTAAGCAAGCATTTAGGTCTTGGAACATTAGGTTTGATAAGTCTATCAAAACCTATAGGTTCATACAAATCCTAGATGAGTCTTGTGTCTATAAAAGGATACAAGAAGGCAAGGTTACTTTCTTAATCTTGTATGTCGATGACATTATGCTCATTGGGAATGATGTAGGAATGTTATCTATCGTTAAAGGATGGCTGAACGACCAGTTCTTAATGAAGGATTTAGGATAGGCTAGCTATATTCTAGGGATCAAGCTTATAAGGGATCGTAAGAACAAACTGATAGCCTTGTCTCAAATAACCTACATTGAGAACATACTCAATAAGTTTGCCATGCAAGATTCCAAAAAGGGTTTCACACCTACTAGACATGGAATCAAACTTTCAAAGAAGCAAGCACCTAAGGCTTTCTGAGGCTTTTCAGAGATAATTACATGCCTAAGATCTATCTGGATATGAAGATGCAGGAGTTCTTGGAATTGAAGCAGGGTAGGATGCCAGTGGCTGAATATGAGGTTAGGTTCAATGAATTGATGGGTTATGCTACTGCTCTGATCCCTACAGAAGAAGACAAGTGTATGAGGTTTGAGAATGGACTTAATATGGAGATCAGAACAAGGTTGGCACGGTCAGATATGGGCACTTTTACTGAGCTGAGAGTTGCTTTGATTAGAATTGAATAGTTGATGAGGGAGAAACAAGCTAAGACTAGGCAAGGGTCCAGAGGGAAGAGGTCTAGTGAGAGTCAGGCCAGTTCTGGCAGGGGCTATAATAAGCGCCAGAACAAAGCATTCAAATCATCAGGTGGATTCAGGCAATCAGGAATTAGGTAAAGGGGTAGATTTTCACAGACTAGCAGTGGAAGGGGTACAATTAGTTTCCAGTTTGTGAACACTGTGAGAAGAGGCATGGTGGTGAGTGTTGGAGATTGACTAGAGCTTGCCTCAAATGTGGCTCCATGAACCACAAGATTAGGGATTGTCCTGCTACTTTGGGGGCTCAGTCTGCTATTAGTGGGCGATTTGGAAGTAATACTACAGTCCAGCAGAGCAGAGGTGGTGGATCTGGACAGAGAGGCAATGGTAGAGTCAAAGGGAGAGCTGGGAGTTCTTCTATGAGGATTGAGGGGTAGGGCAACCAACCACAGTCCCAAGCCAGGGTCTATACCATGACTAAGCAGGAGGCCTAAGACTCACCAGATGTGGTAGAAGGTGTGCTTCTTGTTTATGACTTTGAGGCTTTTGCATTGCTAGATCCAGGTTCCACACACTCCTTTATCGCACCGCATTTGGCATGTAGGTTGCATTGTGATAGGGAGTTATTATAGTATGGATTGGAGGTGAGTACGCCAATAGGTAGTACGACAGTTATAAGAGAGGTTTATAAAGGATGCTTGATTAGGATTGATCAAGCAATTTTGGAGGCAGACCTTATATTACAGTTGAGGGAGATAGATGTGATCCTAGGCATGGATTGGCTTACTGGCCATAGGGCCATCATGAATTGCTACACCAAGGAGGTAGTACTGGAATCTCCTGGTCAGCCGAGGGTAGTATTCAGAGGAGTTAGTCAGGCAGTGCCAGCTAGGATGATATCCTTTATGAAAGCATTGAGGTTGATGCAGGGAGGATATGAAGCTTATCTGGCCCACATTATTGACACTAGGGTTGAGCAGAGTGTACAGGACATTCCAGTAGTTAGGGAGTTCCTGGATGTGTTTCTCGAAGAGTTACCTAGTTTACCACTAGATCGGGAAACGGAGTTCACAATTGATCTAGTCCCAGGTGTTGCTCCTATATCCATTCCTCCATATAGGATGGCACTTGTAGAACTGAAGAAGTTGAAGGCTCAGCTTCAGGAGTTACTGGAAAAGGGTTTCATTAGACCCAGTGTTTCACCTTGGGGAGCTCTAGTGCCATTTGTGAAGAAGAAGGATGGGACTTTGAGGTTGTGTATCGATTATAGGCAACTGAATCCGGTGATAGTGAAGAACAAGTATCCGTTGCCTAGAATTGATGATTTGCTTGATCATTTGTAGGGAGCTCGAGTATTTACTAAGCTGGATCTGAGATCAAGGTATTATCAGTTGAAGATAACAGAGGTTGATATACCTAAGAGTGCATTCAGTAGCAGGTATGGGTGCTATGAGTTCCTAGTGATGCCGTTTGGGTTGACTAATGCCGCGGCAACTTTTATGGCCTTGATGAATAAGGTGTTTCAGCCCTACCTGGATCGATTTGTGATTTTGTTTATTGATGATATTTTGGTGTATTCAAAGAGCATAAAGGAACATGCTGAACATCTGAGAGTCATCTTACAGATTATAAGGGAGAAGCAACGATATGCCAAATTCAGTAAGTGTGAATTTTGGCTGGATCAGGTTGTATTTTTGGGGTATATAGGGACTGGAGATGGCATACAGGTAGATCCGAAGAAGATTGAGGCAGTGATGAATTGGGAAGCTCCAGGAAATGTATCAGAGATCCGAAGCTTCCTAGGATTGGCCGGATATTACTGGAGATTTGTCGAGGGGTTTTCTCTGATCTCGACCCCTCTGACAAGACTTCTAAGGAAGAATGTAGTATTTAGCTAGAATGAGGAGTGTCAGAAGAACTTTGAGGAGCTAAAACATCGGTTGACTATCGCACCGGTGTTGACCAATCCATCAGGGACCGGAGGATATGTAGTGTATAGTGATGCTTCATATCAAGGATTAGGATGTGTATTGATGCAGTATGGCAAGGTGATTGCCTATGCATCAAGACAATTAAGGTCGCAAGAGATCAATTATCCGATACATGATTTAGAGTTAGCTGCAGTTGTCTTTGCTCTAAAGATTTGGAGATATTATTTGTATGGAGAGACTTTCCAGATATACTCAGATCATAAGAGTTTGAGATATTTGTTGAGTCAAAGAGAGTTGAACTTAAGACAGAGGAGATGGATTGAGCTACTGAAAGATTATGACTGCACTATTGAGTACCACCCGAGGAAAGCTAATGCGGTGGCAGATGCTTTGAGCAGGAAATCTAATATCAGTGCAGCTCAGATTCAGTTATCGAGGTTACCCAATTTGATTCACTTGAGAGCTCTGAATGTGGAGTTGAATCTGGAGTAAAATAGGGCCTTGATTGCTACATTAAAATTGAGATCGACGCTACATGACAGAATCAAAAGAGTACATAGTAAAGATCCTGTTATGGTCAAGCTAATGGAGAAATTGAAAGTGAATCCAGATTCTGAGTTTGAATTAAGGGATGAAACATTATAGTTGAGACAGACGTTGTGTGTGCCTAATGTGGATGATATGAGGAAGGAGATCCTTGAGGAAGCTCATATGGCCGCCTATGCTATGCATCCTGGTATTACCAAGACGTATAACACTTTGAAGCAACATTTTGGTGGCCTGGAATGAAGAAATAAGTGGCAGAATACATATCTAGATGTATGACTTGCCAGCAAGTTAAGGCTGAACACCAGGCTCCATTAGGGAAGTTACATTCATTGCCCATTCTGGAGTGGAAATGGGAACAAATTACTATGGACTTCATCATGGGTTTACGAAAGACTCTGAGGCAGTATGATGCTATATAGGTCATAGTGGATTGGTTGACTAAGTCGGCCCATTTCTTACTTGCGAGAGAGAATAACTTATTTGATCAGTTGGCCCGGAGATATGTGGATGAGGTGGTAAGACTTCATGGGGTTCTAGTGTCCATAGTATTGGACCGGGATCCCAGATTTACTTTAAAGTTTTAGAGGAGTTTGCAGCCTGCTATAGGAGCTAAGTTGAACTTCAGTACAACGTTTCATCCTCAGACAGATGGACATAGTGAGAGGGCAATTAAGGCTATTGAGGATATGCTCAAAGCTTGTGTATTGGAGTTTAGAGGAACTTGGGATCAATATCTGGCATTGATAGAGTTTGCCTACAATAATCATTACCACAGTAGTATTGGAATGGCACCGTATGAGGCACTGTATGGTAGAAAATGTCGGTCGCCATTGTATTGGATGAAGAAGGCTTGAGAATGATTGAAGGTCCAGAGTTAATACAGGATAAAGTAGATAAGGTGAAGTTGATCCGAAGCCGGATTAAAGTGACTCAGGATAGGCAGAAAAGTTATGTGGATCAACATCTACGTGTTATGGAGTATAATGTGGGAGATAAAGTATTCTTGAGAGTGTCACCCTGGAGAGGAGTTTTGAGATTCGGTAAAAAGGGCAAGTTGAGCCCTAGGTACATTGGTCTTTATGAGATCATTGAGAGGATAGGACCTTTGACCTATAAGTTGGCTTTACCGAATGAGATGTCTCAATTGCATAATGTGTTTCATGTGAGTATGCTCCGAAGATACCAATCGGATCCGACACATGTGATACTGGCTCAGGAGATTGAGGTTGCTAGTAACTTAAGCTATGTTGAGGAGCCGATCAAGATTGTGGGATCACGGATTAAGCAGTTGAAGAACAGGGTCATTTCATTGGTAAAAGTCCTTTGGAGGAACCACTCAACTGGAGAAGCAACATGGGAGACAGAGGAGCATATGAGGAGACAATATCCCCACCTGTTCGAGCAAATAGGTAAGAATTTCGAGGGCAAAAGTTCTTTAAGGAGGGGAGAGTTGTAACATCCTATGACTTGTGGGAGGGTTAGAATAGTAAATGTGAGTGATCTATAAGAGGCTTCGAAATGCTTCTTTATACTCATGCATAATATACCATACACTTATACATGAATAGTGAATTTATCTGCACATGAAAATAATCGTACATGCATTCATGAATAATTTTGGGTGTAATTGGATTGATTTGTGAAATTTTGAGAATTATGAATGTTTGACATGGGAAATATTATTGATTAGTGGAAGTATGATATTCGTGAATTTTGGGAAAATTAGGGATAAATTTTGGGAATTGTAGAAAATAGGAAAAAGAAATTAAAAGAACCTTTGGGGATAGTTGGATTGTAAAGATGAAAGTTAAGGGAGTTAGTTTCAAAAGAAACTAAGTTAGAGCTTAGGTAGTGTGAGAGTGACAAGTGTCATTTAGGCTTTTGTACTCTTGCTAGAAGTAGGTTACTATTATTTGAGAGTTGACAGGTTAAGTCTTGTCTAAGTTCCTTCTTCATTATCATCTTCTTCAAATTTTCTTCCCTTACACAAAGTTTTCCATCAAATACCTTCTAAGAGACTTCTATACTTTCCCTTTCCTTCACCAAACCCATTTTTCCATTGGTGTCCTCTACCCTAAGAAAAACCAGAAGCTGGTCATTGTACTCAGTGGAGTACATAAAACGTGTGGAGTTTAGGGCTTGAAGATTTTGGAGCTTTCAGCAGGTAAGTAGTGAAGAAATCCTTTAGAGTTGGGGATTTGTGAAATAAAGTTGGTAAGTTACTGTCATTTGCATGGAAAATGGCATTTTTGTGTTTGTTCATAAATACTGTGTTGTTGGGGATGAAAAATCTATTTATAGTGTTAATTTAGTGTTTTGAAAGATTATAAGCAATTGGGTGTTGTAAAATATTGAAAGGTTGAAAATTTGGAAAATGTTCACTGAGTGTGCTTCAGTCTGTTAGCCATAACTTTTGCTCTAGTTGTTCAAACGAGATGATTCTTAATTTGGATTAAACTAGAGATATATGGCTACATTTCTTATTAAGATATCGAATTTCAGTTCTGCCTCAAAAATTTCATGAAGCTATGAAGTTGGTCCAGTACGTTGGTGTGTGAATGGAAAATTCATCTTCGGACTTTAGGGGAAAATTTGGGATTGATATAAAGCGATTTTAGCCAAGGTGCCTGAAAAGTTGTAGATCTTTCTTTTATCTTTCCAACGATATATAGTATGAAAATTTTGGACATCGGAGTCAAAAGTTATAATCCTTATAAGTGGAGATGTTTTGGGGAAGAAATGAGATGGGGGAAAATGAGACGGAAGAAAATGAGACGGAAGAAATGAGACGGAAGAAATGAGATGGAAGAAAATGAGAGGGAAGAAATGAGACGAAAGAAATGGCACGGAAGAAAATGAGATGGAAGAAATGAGACGGAAGAAAATGAGATGGAAGAAATGAGACGGAAGAAAGTGAGACGGAAGAAAGTTAGACGATAGAAGTAAGACGATAGAAGTAAGATGATGGAAGTGAGACGATGGAAATGAGATGATAAAAGTGAGATGATAAAAGTAAGACGGTAGAAGTAAGACAATAGAAGTAAGACGATGGAAGTGAGACGATAAAAGTAAGAAGATAGAAGTGAGACGGTAGAAGTAAGACGATAGAAGTAAGATGATAGAAGTAAGACGATGGAAGTGAGACGATAAAAGTAAGACGATAGAAGTAAGACGATACAAAAGTAAGACGATTGAGGACAAAAACAGGCTAGAGTCTTTTGGTCATAACTTCTTCTCTAGACATCCAAATGATCTGATTCTTAAACCATTGGATTCGTAAGACATTGA
>JAOTAX010033527.1:0-11303 GCA_025629825.1 Erythroxylum guanchezii
TTGGGTAAGCATTCAGCAATATTCCAGCTTGACACAATATTCACTTGTGATTCTTTTCTTTGAGAATGATCCCCTTGCGATTCATCGTTTGAACTGTCAGCAACAGCAGCTGGAATTCCTCCATAGTTATACTGCTTGACAGAAAGTAATAAGACAAATTAATAGGAAGATGTCGGGAGAAATTTTTCAATAGATTATTATGTATTAATAAAGTCTCTTCTTGTGTCAGTATCTCCAAAAAGCACACAAACTTTTCAATGGCCAGATTCCATCTCAATGGCACAAATTGAGGTATATAGCAATAAAATCAAAGAATGAGGCAGCATATTCTATAAGATCAGTGACTGCAAGATTAAAGAATTAGCAAATTTTGCAGTTGAAATAGACAGGACAATTCAAACACTTACAATTTAATTTGTGGGTCATCATTTAAAAGAAGTTCTATCAACAGTAAGGTTCTAGGCTATATTATCCTGCAACAGAGTGCTATCTATCCAGAGGAAAAGGGAGCTTGATACTCAAAACAAGCCACTAAGCCTTGTCTAAATACAAATTTAAATTTAAAGCTTGAAATTAAAGTAAACTCAATTCCTGTATCATTATTCCCAGACATTTTCCCAGTAAAAGGAATAATTTATCTTGTCGAGAAACCATTCAGCTCAAAAGCTTAAAAACTGCTGGATTTAGAGAACAAAACACAAACTGCACAGAGCTTGTAATGAATATCAAGTTTTATTTCAATGTAAAAGGACCTAACATAACCTATGTCAAAACTGAAATTTTATCTTAATACAAGAACCTGGCATGCCTCTAATGAAGTCTATCTACAAAAGAAGGTCAACAGGCAAATGCTGTGGAATATTATACATACAGATTACACTTAAAGCCAGATTAGGCCAATCAAAGAGAAAAAATTCTATTTCAGTTCAATGTAAAGAAATGAAAATTTGAATTGCAAAAACAAAAGTAGGCAAAAGAGAAAGACAATCACAATATGCAACAGAGCAATTTACATGACTTGAGAAAGGGGAAATAGGATTGCCAGAAGTGGAGTAACCAAACCTGATCCATAAAAAGCAAGGAATGCCAATATTGCACCACCTCAAGTTCAATCCACTCAAAGAGTTCTCTATAAATCAAAATTAAAATTTGAAAATTGGAATTGAAAATTTATGTGCCTAAAAAATCAATAAAAGTTGGATATTTTTATCAATCTGATGTGAAGATATACCTGTTTTGCAAAGTCTTGAGCAAGCAATCACAGTAAGTTCTGGCAGTTGGCACACTAAATTTTCCTGTATCTATAATAACCTTTGAAAAATTTGCAAAAATGATTGTGGCACCTAGTTTCCGGAACTCAGCCAAGAGCAAAGCAAAAACCTTTTGCATCACCTATGATCATAAAATTTGGAAAATCATGGACCGAATGAGCCAACAAATTAAGAAAGAAGATTGTTGAAGATATTTGAGGTTCTGTACTTAGTATTATAATTGTCATATTTATCACATAAAGTATAGTTAAATGTATTCTATAACAGAACAGTATGTACCCTATTTAGAAACAAAATATATTATCCTATTAAGAAATCTTTACTGCTTAGTTATTATAAATAAACCAAGTTAATAAGCATTCAAGTTCCTTTGTGGTTTTTGTATCTGTGGAGATCGGACGTACAGAAAACCATGTTACATCTTGTGTGCATCCTTCTCCCTACTCTTTCTTTATTATTTGTTTTACTTTCACATGGTATCAAACATATATAGATCAAAACTTAAATTAAGAAAGAATGCAGTAGGTCATTTTTCAATTCTTCTTTTCTTTTTCAATTTTTTGGTTAATGCATGCAAACATTAGTACCAGAGAAGACTGTTGGAGCAAGCAAGGGAAAGGAAAATGTCAAAACATAACTACCTAGCCCTACAGATAAAATTTTAAAGAATACATGTGCAGCGATTGAAACTACCTTGTGAAGTGCACGGTGAAGAGCTGGATCATGGAGTTTTGATTGAGGGCTGCAAAAATGAAGGAAAGTGATTTATTTAAGTGAACCACAAGAGGAAAATTTAATGAATTATATCTCCACAACCTGCAAAGTCATCGGTATAGATGTTGCAACATTGCATCAGCATACACATTTCCTGAAGTCACTGCATCTGAAAGACACCGCTGGATAAGTTGTTTCAGCACACGCAGAGCCGGTGCAGATGAGGTAGCCTCATCAAAGCCATACTGTTCATCAATAACATTTGTACCAGAACCAATGTCCTCAAATCCTAACAGAGAACCCCCTTCCATTTCATTTACTTGGTTGCTTTTCAGGAGAGCATTTACAGCTAGGTGATGAATCTGCACAGAAGCAATAACTTACCTACAATCAACAGAATACCAGCCATCCTGCAGGATCCACTTCCATCCCCAAATCACCCCCTTCCCCCAGAATAAGAAAAAGAAAGGATATTCCAACTTTTAAAAGGAGACATTATTTAGATTACCTTTAACTCCACAGAAACTTTTCTGTATGCTCCAGGATATGTTAGAACAGGTTGATGGACCTAAAAGGAAAGTTAGTACTGTAAGCTCACAGAAACATGCATTTGTGCGTGTATAAGATAGACCAATAGAATAACACAAGCTGTGTAGAATGTCATTAACCACAAACTTGAACCTTTTCTCCTAATCTATTCCATATCATATCAGGTGCAATTTTCTTCATGGTAGGAGACATAATAAGAAAAAAGAAACAAATTTATAGGGAACTTGATCCATTTGACATTAACCTCATCAGCAAAACATGTAGATTCTTCATTTATGCCTCCTAAATCAGGAACACCATCATCAGATATCCATAAAACCTGTTAGAAAAAAGATTCAAGTCCAGATCTATAACAGGAAAACAATGTAAAACATACAAAACATATAGTCGTTCAGATATAGGATCTGAACTGTTTTCCCCTAAGAACCACAATCATAAGACTTTTGAAGAAAATGGACAAGTAAGTTATCATCTTATCAGCTTGCCTGCTGTTGATCACGCAGTGCCCTTGAGAAGAAGACATCTGCTACATATATAAGCCAATCAAAATCAAAATTTCCCATAGGAACCTGCAGCAGATGATTTGAAAATTTGTTTTTAAGCAGGAACAGCTTGTAGTGAACCAGAATATCAGTGTAGCAACAAATGAAAGAAAAGATTACATGGGCATATCTTGCCAAAGAAATTCTCTCACTCAACCACTGAAATGATGCAGCAGAACGTTTCATTCCAATTCTTGCAGCCGCTTGTTGCCATGCAAGTACCTACATCATTTGAATTATAAACGCTTTAAACTTTTTCATGAGTGAGGGAGTGTTTAACTGTGGAAAACTTGAATAGTTTCCCAAATAAATGCTAAACGAAAAAGGAATATTGGAGTTTCCATTAGGAAAAATTAGGTCAATATCCCATCTGGCACCTTTGTTTTCTACAAAACTTCCTCTGTTTAGAAATTAGATCTAAAGGTTCTTATATTTTGACAATTAGAAAAAATAAGCTCTTCTGTCAAAATTTTATTACATAATTCCATAAAATTATCAAAATAACATCATAATTCAAAGTAATTTAACGTTACCAGTCAAGTATCTTAAACAGAGCAAAAATGCTAATTTTAATTCCTTATATATGCAAAAGGATCTGTTTTCTTTACCAATTACCAAATCAAAAGAACCTCTGATAAATTCATACCACAAGAGGCTTTACAGAGAACAACAAAACCATGGGCATCTTAGTGTAAATAACAATTTACTTAATATGGAGTTAGCTTGTTTTTCATTTAGACAACACAATAATTGAGATCATAATCATGATGGTCTCCACGTTATCTTAACAAATTTCTAAGGGGTATTAATTATTGCAACCTTGTTACATTCTTAAGTAAATTTTGCTTTTTAAATTTAATTAAATGATTATTTTAGAAGTTTTTGATAGAAAATGGGGACAAAAAATAAAAAAGGTTATTAACTATTGCAACGTTGTTACATTCTCGAAAAGAAAATTCTCTTCAAATTTAATTAAAATGATTATTTTAGAAGTTTTTGATGGAAAAATGTGGACAAAAAATTAAAAAAACGGAATTTGTAATAGCAAAAATCTGTTTCAACAATTGAACAAGCCCTTACAGCAGCTGCATAAATGAACTTGAACATAAGATTATATTTTACCTGGTACTGACTATCACGAGCATTTGAGGGGATGTTCAAACAAGGGAAATTACCAAGAGCTGGTATACATGACTTCATCAAATGTGCATTCGGGCATTCAAGGACAGCAAGTGCAGGTCCATGATACTTATCTCTGCAAATAAAAACAATTTATGAGGTCAATTAAATGGTCCATCAGAAGGAACGTAAGAGGAATATATTAAAACAATCTGCCAATGAAAACAATTTATGAGGTCAATTAAGTGGTCTATGAAAAGAGGAAGATATTCAAATAAACTTAGCCAATAGCGTGACCACGCAAGTGAAAGTTATGAAAACAATTCAGAGTTCTTGATCATTATAGATCCTTGGTTGTATAATCAATGGTTGATAGACAATCCTTCAAATTCATACCACAAGCATCATTTTGTTTAAAAGTTTTATTTTTCCAAACAGAATTTTTAATTCATCAAATTATGGCCGTTCAACAATCCTAAATTATCTACCAGATTGATACTATATTCCAACTATTGGTAGATCTTAGAACTTATCTATCAATATGACACCAAAAAGACAATTGAAAAATGACAGAAATCTGTGTGATATGACCTGAATCTGCTTATTATTCCTTGTATAATCTTTTCAGCATCCTTAAGAAAACCAACGTACTCCACCTGAAATTAAAATATATGCTTAGACAAAAAAGCTAGGAGCTACGAATTGGATGAAATACAGACAACATATGCCACTAAAAGGATAAAATAATATCAAGTTACCTTGAAAACAATATCATTCTTAGCAGCTGGTGGTTCAACAGATTGCGTTTGACAAGCTTCTAGAAATTGTCTTTCAAGAAAAGATGATGATAAGTCCTTATTTTGGTAAGGATTGACTACCACAACAGATAAAGTTCTTAATACTGGCATGTAAACAACATACATAGCTCGTCCCTCAGAAATGCTGCAAGTATAAAGAACAACAGTATAAGAGTGCCTGGCTCCAACATAATAAGGGTAATTAACTCATGTTTTCAAGATAACAGTAAAATTTCCCTTCTTTAGAGACCAAAGAATGTTTTCAAGGTATACTGGAAAAAAACAACAAAAAACTGTAAAAAGGTTCAACAGAGGGAGAGAGGCAAATAATACTATCCAGGAACATTTAAATTACCCTTTCTAACAACTGTAACTATTAACAATTGCCTCTTATGTTCATACATTTATTCACATCTGAATTTTTATGTGATGGACATCAACGAGACAAAGTTAGTGCAGCTAGTATTGTAGATGTTTATTTTATCGTAGAATTAGAATAACCACAATAACTTGAGAAGAATTTTAAGGATTTTTTTTTCATATTTGAAAAAGATATCATTATTAGTACACAATTTACCTATGATAAAGGTAAAAGAAAGAAATTGATTCCTCTAGATAAGAACATTCTGTTGTGGTCTTCATGTGCAGTTCACTCAGATTCCAGCCATCCTGGACACTTCGCTTTGTAGCTGTTTTATCCACCTTGCAGACACAACCAATCTGGAGAATAGCATTAAACTCCAAAGGCACCTTTGTCTCATAAATTCCCTGATGAGAATGTTTTATCAGTAACACGTAGGTAACAATTACACTACAGGTTTCCTGACCTTTTGCTTTCTGTTTTTCTTTAGAAAGCTAAAAGCTTTTGTAATTATTGTAACAGTCACCAATTTGAGCAGAAAAACATGGGGAAATGATCAATTAAATAACCAGACTACAATTTACAGGATACAAAACTACAAATTTGAAGTTCATGGATCCAGGGCATTTATGTCATGGGTGCAATACTCATTACTGCAGCAAAGAAATGCATCCCAGAGTACCTTGAATTCAATGCTTTAGATGAAACCTTAAGGTCTTGTTTGGTAACTAGTAATAAAGAAGTGAAAATGGGAATGCAACTTGCGTTCCTAATTTTTAGTTGTTTGGTTACCAATAATAGAACAAATAAAAAATGACAAAATTGGAATGAATCTTAAATAATCGTAAATTTTTATTCCTAACGAAGAGTGTGGTTATTCGTTGAAATGACAAATTGAGAATAAGAGATAAAAGATATTATTAGAATATTATCAAGATATTATCAAAATATTATCAAGATATTGATTCTTATCATAATATTTTCATCAAAATTGTCTTTTATATTTATTTCTTTAATAATTATTTTATTTTGTTTCATTGATAATTTTATTTTTATCATAAAAATTATTCATAATTATTTAAAAGTTAATAATTTTATAAATCATTGAAATATTTTGATTAATTATTTATAAAATATAAAATATTTTAATTAATTATGTACAAAATAAATTATCTAATAACTAAATATGAATAAATATTTAAATATTTATCTCGTATTTATTCAACATAACTTTTTTTTCTTCTCTTTTTCTGTGTTTCGTCTCAAATAAAACTCTCTATTCGCTCTTCCTCCCTGGTTGCTTTTCAGCATATTTCTCTATTTATTGTTCTAAACTTTTTTTAATTTCTTTATTTTTCTTTTTGTAATAAATTCGTGTTTTATTTTCTCAATTACTATTGTATACGAACATGTTCATCATCTTTTGGGAAATCATTGAATTAATTAAAAGAAACCACAAGCCATATTCGGATTTCATCAATGGAGTTCGTTAAAGCAACAAGACTGACCGGTGAAGATGATAAAAAGGTTGAGATCTTTTTCAATATGCCCGATGATTACAAAGTAATGTTTGCTCAAGACATCTTGAGTATCTTAAAAATCATTTGATATTTAAGATTAGTTTATTTATTTAGACAATACATTATTTTGATTGATTTATATAAGGATATTACTATCAACATTGCACATTATGTAATAATTATTTTATTTTATTTCAATGATTTTATACCATAAAATAAGTTCATTATGGTTTTTTTAATTTTTATTCTTACAAGAAAAATCATACACAATTATTGAAAAATTAACAATTTATTAAATCATTAAAAATAATTTTAATTATTTATTAAATAAATTTTTATTAATTAATAATAATATAAAATAACTAATTAATTATTTAAAAAATAATCACATAATAATTAAACATAAGTAAAAAAAAAATCATTACCATTCTTAATAATGTAACTATTAACTTCTATAATCTCATTCTTAGTGCTTGTATGTCAAACACGCATAATTAGTAATTTCATTCCCATTCCAATTCCCACTTTTCAGTCTCATTCCTATTTTTTTATTCCAATTCCTTCATTATTGGTTACCAAACGAGATCTAAGATTAAAAGATAAAGTTCTTAGGAAATGTTAGTTGAATACAATTAGGCTTAAATTTGGAATTCAAAAGGAGATAATGGTCATAAAAGAAAGGACGGCCCATAAATTCAAAGTTGTAAGAATTTTCTTGCAAAAAAGGTGGAGAGCTCAATCGCAAATGGTTTCCTAAGCATCACTCTACGGAAACATTCCATGAGAAGTTATTTGCCTTCAAATCAGAAATAAGTTGCTGGCAGAAAAAATATAAACAGCAATGTGCATATAGAGCTCCTGAAAGACGTTTGCAAGTCTAATTTAAACTCAGTTTGCAGTGGGACTGATTTTATTTAGGTAGCATATTTTAGAATGGATTAACTTAAATGACCTCTTCACTATGTGATAAGCCTGATGATGAAAATCATGGAAATTTTATTTACCAAAAAAGAAAATCATGGAAATTTTTAAGTAATGCGATAGAGAATATTCTAACCTCAAAATCTGGGTCTGCAAGTAGAGCTGCTAGATTTTTGCTTTCTTTTCTATATGTGTCCTCGTCTAGAACAACCTATCACAAAAGCATACCCAGAAAGTATAAGAACCCATCATATCGTAAATGGGACAAATTCTTACAGGAGATTTTAATAACAGATATACCTCAACTAGGTTATAGCTATGTTTGCCATGAGGAAGAGTCTTATTGACAGGCCTCCCAGGAAACTTTTCTGTTATAGGGGTTTTGGAGTTCAGGATAAACACTCTAGTTACTGTTACAGGAATCTTAAGCATGATTCCATCAACAACGACCCAAGCAAAAAATTGGCCACCATGTGAACTAGGAAGTAACTGTATTACCTGAGCCATGTAAGGAAAAGTTTAGTGCTCAGGAAGTAATGCTAGCAGGCTCCCCAAGGGAAAGAAAAATGGAAATTGAGTACCTGCCAGTGAAATCGCGTTAGGGCTGCTTCATGAGTTGAAAAATATGATGAGACACCGGTTCTGTGCTGAGCTGCTTTATAACTATCATGAACATCCAACATCTCAGAAGCATTCCTAGCATGGTTTGAAGTCCTTGTACTTCCCAGCCTAACAATGTTTACAACAGTAAATTTTCAATACCATGACTACCAGGCATTACAAGCCATAGGCAAGAAACTTAAATATATAAAAACTAATAAATATACACAAAAACACAGAGCAGTGATCCATGAAGATACTACCAACAGAACACCAAATATATTAACAATAAGAGCTTGATGTAATGAAAAGCCAAATGGTTGAGATAAATTAGCCGTACAAATACAGGGACCCCATATTGCATGCCCAGCTAGTAATTATAGGAACTTTATCACTACCAACAGCCTCTAAATTGACAAATATATGAATGTTTAGAGGCAGATAGATTGCAATTATCTGCCATCATAAAGAAACCAGAAAAATTAAAGAACTGAGCACATCACGCTTTATTTCTCATTAAGAGATATTGTTATATATCAGTTGTACCTTTGTTTTTTTCTCCTTTCTAGGGTATCTTTCCATTTTCTTTTCTTTATTTCAAGCCATCCTTGATAATCCATCTTCCTGTCTATGTTTTCAGCAGAAAGAGCATTGCATTGCAATGGTGATGACTGCTCATGCAGGACTTCAATGTCAACAGTCTGTTGTTGCTGGGAAACAACACCAGTTTTCTTCACTAGATCTTTTTCATTATTGGTCTCATAAGATCGAACAATTGGTCTAGGACCAATTGTAGAGCTGTTTTTATTCAGAAAATCTTCCAAATCTTGAACATTCTCCTCATCCAGGACACGATTGGCAGTGGTGGCAGCAGTACTGATCTTTCTTGACAAACCATCCCTGTTCGATGAGCTGAATATGTCAACCAATTTCTTTTGACGGTATCTATCTTCTTTCTCACGAACCTTCTTGTGCAGCCAATCAGGATGGACAACTCTAGGGACAGGGTTGGCAATCTGAAAACTTGAAGTCGTTTTTAAGAAAGTTAAAATAAGATGAATCAAATTAGTTGATGAAATCAGGAGTTTAATAGAACCTTTTGCATCGCAGCAGGAATCGTAATGATTTTTTGAATTGCTGAACTAAGCCGTTGCTTGTAGTAGGACCAATCAATGATTGACCGTATGTCAATATCCAATGAATATTTGCACCACTTCCGTAAATAGAACTTCATGATGTCTGCAATATCAAAACACAAGTAATCCTCAACAAAGCAAACAATGCACAGGAGAGATTGAGATTGTAGAATATTCAAGACAACCAGAATAGAATCTGTACCAGTATCAGTTTCAAATATTGCTACAGGCACAGCACGCTCACTCACAGGTGTTCCCTGCCCATGTCAAAGTTGAAGTAACCATAATCATTACCAATATTTTTCCTATCTAAAAGAAAAAGTAAGATCTAGATTTTAGCAGAGCCTATAAAATTATTAGAAACTGCATGAACATCATCATTGAAGTTACCAATAGTTTAAAACAGAGAACATACACGTGGTTCACAGGCAACTATATACTGGCAACGCAATCCTTTATCCTTAACCATTGTATCACCAAGAAAATCAGCAAGGCGCCTTGCAGTGGTTACAGCACAGGACTTTTGGTTACCATAGTCTACCAACGATTTGCTCATTGTGCTTGATTCGGATATGAAGTCAAGCAGCTCACTGTCAGCAACATCTCTTCCTTGATTCTGTGTGGTAAGCAAGAACAGGGTTAAGAGAATGTAAACATTCCTAATCATTTATGAACTGGCCAATTAAAAGTGTGCCTGATTGGAGAGAAGAAGAATACTTCCAATGGCTATATGATAAGGGAAAGAAAGTCGTATTAAGTAATCCTACCATTCTAGCAGAAGAGATTTTGAGAACTCAAATCTCAAACTGTATTACTTACATCGAGAAGATCAAGCCAGTGGTTTGCGACAGCGGCAACAGCTGAGTAGCATTCCTCTAAGGTTGATCCATGGAGAAACTTGTCAAAAAGCTCAGACTGATTCAAAAGAAGAAAGCAATATTTTGCATTTAGTTGCACATCAAAATACATGAACTACGCGAAAGAGCAAATAGAAATGACTATCATCTCCATACTATGATCGTGAACCATGTCCTCCATTGAATCAAATACAATATAACTACACGTGTTTCAGCATTTATATTTATAAATCTGTTTGTAATTAATGAAAATATAATCGGTCTTTGAGCAGGAGAAAAAAATGATCAACTCATTAATGGGGCTCCTAACATTACCACTCTACTTCACTCCATAAGTTTCAAGATTTAACTTCTCCACATATGTGTATCTCATTTATACTGACGATGTTATACTTTAGCAGCATCTGTCTCTCAATTTCTCGCCATTCATTTGCAGGGAAAGGTAAAAACTTCATATCAGCTCACCCATTGTTAGAAGAACTTAATAAGGCCCAAAATTTGAACAATTGGAACACATCATTCTATACAGAAATTTGTTTACAACAAAAGGTGATACATGACATATTAAGTTAGTTTCCAAATTTTTTTCATCTAATTATTATTTTATATTCACAAAAGTCAAAAGGGCAACTTCAAGCACTGAGGGCATTAAATGGGTTGGTTTGGTTAGGCAACATCAAATAGCAATTTGATTGAGTGCAGATGATGAAAGATCTCATGCTTGGAGTTTTAAGTAATCGTTTGCTTTTGAACCCAGTTATATTCTAAATTTTGAGGTATATACTTGTACAACAAAGAAATCTTAAATTGCAGAACAAGAAATTAAATATGCCACAGGATATATCAAATCTGATACCTGAAAAACTTTGATGAGTTTCAGTTCACCTCTACGCTTAATCTCAAAACCTTTAAGCTC
>JAOTAX010033563.1:0-11300 GCA_025629825.1 Erythroxylum guanchezii
TCCAAGTCCAAGAAGAATATTTTGGGCCTAAAAGGCTTGTAATTATTTTTATGTTTCTAGGATGGATAATCAAAAGTAGCTTAATTTGTTCATGTGATGAATGGATAAATGAATGCAAATAATATGTGATATTATGTGATTGCATATCATTTAGAAAATTGCCAACCTTAGGCCTTGCCATGCATTCATTATGTAGGAGATATATAATGAAATAATATAGGATGGATAATAAATTGCAACTAGACAAGATGATATTTAAAACTTAAAGACCAAAAAGATTGAGTGGGAGAGGACGCTCAAGTGAGAGTCCACGGTCTCTAAATGATGGCCCATTTGCATGTGGTGAAGTGTTACTCCCCATCGGCAGGCATGGATCCTAGATCTTGCATGGTTTGGGTCTCCTTAAGGATAAGTCCACTTTTTAGTAGCAAATGTGACCTCCCACCGAGGCATGGTTTGTAACTATCTTTAGTGAACAAATCAAATGGTTAAGCACTCAACATTTTTTATCAATAAACTGCCTACCGTAGCTCTGTTGGTAAAAGTATGGACCAAATTATGACGCTTCTCAAAAAGTTGGGCATGAGATGCTTGTAGTTTTTTGAGTGGGAGGGTCCTAGGTTTTCTTTTAACGGATAAGATGGCCCACCTTCACTTAGTTTATTATAGATAAGAAAAATAACTGTTGTATAATGTCTAACAAATTTTAATTTTTGTTTTAAACATTTTTTTGGTGAGCATTTTGCTTGTTTTTGGATAATTTTTATTAGATTTGGTACTTAATGTAACTTATATTTTATTTAAAGGCCTTGTTTTATCGCCCTAATAAAGAAGTAATTAATTTAGGCATGTTAAAGCCAAGTTAGAGAATTTTTCATATGCTTTTAAAGGAATAGGAGTCATAAACACACAATGCTCAAATTGTGTAGGGTATTGGTTCATTTATTTTTTTAAATAATTTTTCATATGAATAAGTAAGACTTAAATACAAACTCATGTTTATGCCTTCAGACTCATAATCTCAAGATAAATCCTCATATGCATAATTTCGGGTTAGTTATTGAGTTGTTAAGTAAATAAGTGTGAAAATAGATAGATATTGTTGCCATATTAGCAGTAACTTTTATGAAAATTCTAAAGTTTTATATAAAAAAAGATAGAGAGGGACATATGAGAGAAAAGTAGTTATAAAGAGTTGAACCAAAGTGTTTTGTGACATAAAAGGAGTGTATTTCGTTTAAAGGCCTTGTTTTAGCTTCCAAATAAAGAAGGAACAAATTCTAGCAAGTTAACGTCATGTTAGAGAGGTTTTCATATGATTTAAAAGGAAAATAAGTCAAACTCAAACAATGTTCTAATTGTGTAGGCTAATGGTTTATTTAATTTCTTTAAAACTTTTCCATATAAATAAATATTGGACTTGTGTTTATGTGTTCAGACTTATATTCTCAAGATAAATCCTCAAATGTAAGATTTAGGTTTAGTTATTGAGTTATTAAGCCAATGAGTGAAAAACATACATGCACTGGTCCCACATTAGAGGTAACTCTTAAAAATTTTTAAAGTTTTGTATAAAAAAAAAGATAGAAAGGGATATGGGACATAAGAGTAGTTAAAAGTAGTTGAACTAGATTGTCCTGGGACATAAAAGGAGCAACTTTATAAGCAAAGAAGGGGATTCCAGTAAGATTCAACTGAAGAACTTCAAAATTTTAGAATCAAAAGAATGACTTCTTCTTTCTTATTTCCTTTCTTACATGATAGATTTCTTTACCTTATTATGAACTAATTTAAAATATATTTAAATAAGATATATGTAATATCCTGCTTCCATACTAAGGGTTAGAACCCACAAATTCAATATTTGTGAGAATAAAGAGAGATTTATAAATTGCATTTCATGCTCATATATAATATAGTATGCTCACACGTGAATAGTAGTTCTTACATATGAAAATAATTGTTCATGCAATCAATTGACATTTTTGGGGTATAAAAAGTTGTTTTAATGTGAATACGGTGCGAATTATGGTTTTGTGTCTTAAAAATTGAGTGGGAATGTATAAGTAGTGAATTAAAATTTTTGGTGAAAATTTGGAAATTTTATGAAATTTAAGGGTATTTTTAGACTAGGAAAAATACCAAGTGGCAGAACAATTGATGAATAGTAGTAAAAATAAGGGTCAAATGGCAATGGAAATTTTTATAAATGACTTTGGGATTTAATGACTTATGTCATTGAAAATTGTGAGACAATTGGAGTAGAAATTGGAGACAAAATGGACTAGTTATTAAAGTGGACCAAAAGGGATCATGAGAGAGTGACATTGTCACTTGGCACACCACTTGTTAAGTCACTTTTCTATCAAGTGAAAGGCCATATTTTGGTCTTTCACTTGCCAAAAACAACACCTACCCCATTTGGCTCAACTTCTACATTTGTTCTTCATCTTCTTCATTTCTTTTTTCATTTCCACGACACTCACTCTCTCCCACTTTCATCAATGTTAAATCTTGCTCTCACTTTTCACTTGCTACTTCATTTTCTTTGTCTTTTTCACCTTGCTACTCAAAGACCCAACCTATTGCTCCATGAACGTTGATGATCATGGAGATGAAAGAGTTAGGGTTTAATGGTGATTTTGAAGATCTTGACGCTAACTCAAGTAAGGAGCATATTGCTCCTTATGATTTGTTGAATAAGATATGTATGATGATGGGTTATTTGATCACAAAATGGTGCTTTATATATAATGGAGTGTGGTTGATGAAATGAGCAAATAATTGTCTTACCTTTACATATATGATAATTGATGTTCATAAGATGTTGTAGTTAAGCTAGTGAGATAAGGATTGTCAAAATGATGTAGAAATTGTATATAAATTTTGGTTGATAAATGGAGTTTCATATTCTGTTTTTGATGGAGAAAAACGTGGATTATTGGTTGTTTTAGGAATGGATTGGATTGGGTATGGAATTTAAAGAAAAGGTAAGTATAGTGTCTTGAAAAGAGAAGAATTAGGATGAAATTTGAGAGACAAATTGATAATGGTGTTTAAAGTGGCTGGAATATGCTAGCTGTAACAATTCCACTGGATATGCTTTTGTAATTTAGCCATAACTTATTCTGTAGTTATCTAAATGAGATGGTTTTTAATTTAGGTTAAATTAGAGACATAAGGCTATATTTTTCATGAAGACATCGAATTCAAATTATGTCTTTAAGATTTTCTAATTTTGACTTGAAGTTGAGTACTGAGTGTAGAAAGTTGATGATGAATGTGTATATATATGTATGTTCTGTTATTACTGTTTATGATCAATCATGGGCTATAATTGTTGGTCCCCGTTTTTTTTAATTATTAAGCATGATTTAAAATGAATTATGGGGTTATGATGGATAAATTTTGGAGTTAATGACTATGTTAAGGTTAGTAGGATTTTATTGCAAGGGTTAATGAAATTAAAATGCTAAGGTAATAAGATTATTCGAGGGTAGTTTTGGAAGATCACTTAAGTTTAGTAAGGCATGAGCTTATAAGGAAGGGAAAATTGGGAAGATAGAATTGTTCTCTTACACTTTAGAAGACAAAAACATTAGTGAGGAATGAAAGAAGAGAGAGAGCACGAAAAGAAGATAGGAAAGAAATAGAAAGTGAGTTTCGGTGGTTGGAGAGAAAAAAAGAGAGTTAAGCTAGGGTTTCTTTTCCTAAGCTTTCTAGTGAGATTTTGAGGTTGAACAAGAAAGAAAAAAAATGATAGAGTTAAGCTAGGGTTTCTTTTCCTAAGCTTTCTAGTGAGATTTAAAGTAAGAGCATTTTTAATGTTTTAGATTTTGGAAGGGTTTTGGTTCATGAAGCTTAGGAAATACATGGGTTTAGGTATTTTAGAATCAATTTTGGTGATTATCTTTTAAGGGATTTTCAATTGAAAACCCATCTAAACTTGGGGTTTTTGTCTATAAAAACGAAATTAAGAAAGACAAGAGGAGCAAGAGGAAATACATCCCTAAGCAAGCATATAAGCAAAAAATTCAAGGTGGGTTTCACTTTTATAATTAAGAAATGAGCCATTAAAGATTCTTTCAAGAAACGATTTTGTTTTCAACTACCTTATTCATGGGCATTTATTGCTTTTTAAATGTTGTAAGATGGTGCTATATGATTGCTGCATAAATTGTATTCATGATTGATGAAAAGCTTTTGAAAATGATTCTTTGAAAAGATACATGTTCATGAAATCATATTTTCAGAAAAGGGTTTTCAAGGTATAGCAAGTACATGAAAAGCAAGTTTTCAAAGAAGTGACATTTTTGGGCAACAAGCTTACAAGTTCATGAAATATATGTTATGTAGGTTTGTGGTAGTCCCTCAAGAATTGTCACATGCACGTTGACCAAGTTATAGGCTTCTCTTGCCTGCCCGCTAGTGGTACAGAGCTCCTTCATGGACTCCCTCAAGTTTATGGCTACACAGGACCATTATGTGGAAATGTGTAGTGCGTCATGTTCATGGACTTACCCAAACCATTTGATATGTTTATGTATTCATGACAAGTTGATAAGAGTGATGCATTCATAATTTGCATACACATGAATTTCTGCACTGAAAATGGTTTATAAATGATTTTGTTGGTTACCAATTTTAAAATTGTTACCCACGAGCATTAAGCTCACCCCCTTTTCCTCCCCTCAAGTAGGTGATGAGCAAGAGATCGAGTAGTCAATATCCAAGGCATCACTCCACTTTTGAAATATTTTGTATTTGAAGCAAGTTCTGTAAAGCAAGGCTTTAGTTGCATTTTGAGCAACTCATGATTTATGTAATTTTTTATATTGGGGATTTTGAGACCTTAATGTAATTGTGGCTCGAAATGCCCTCTAAAGCTTTGTAAAAACTCTTACCTTTTTATGTCAATGGAATAAGATTTGCATTTGGCTCATGACTTTCTTTCAAGTTTATACATTTCATTTTTTAATTTGCATAAGGCAAAAGTTAGTGTTCGGACTCCAGGGAAAGATCTGGATTAATCTAGGTAGAAATAGGCAATTATGCCTTTTGGAAAGTTGTAGGTCTTTCTCTTAGCTTTCCAATGGTATATAGTAGGAAACTTTTGACCCAGATGTTCAAAAGTTAGGGTCCTTAGAAGGGGAATTGCTTAGGAGTATCAAATGATATTATCTGTAAAGACGTATCGTTTGTGATGACGTCACATCGTCTTTGATGTCATATAGTCCGTATGTATCGTTTGTAGGGATGATTCGTCTGTAAAGATGTATCATCTATAAAGATGTATTGTCTGTGATGACGTCACATCGTCTGTAGGGATGCATCATTTGTAAAATTGTATCGTCTGTAAGGATGAATTCATCTTAAGCATTGCATCATCTTAAGTTGACTTTGCTTCGTCTTTAGTTAACTCCGCATTCGTCTTAAGCATTGCACCATCTTAAGTTGACTTTGCTTTGTCTTAAGTTGACCGTATTTGTCTTAAGCGTTGCATCATCTTAACTTGACTTGCTTCGTCTTAACTTGATTCCGCATTCTTTTTAAACATTGCATCATCTTAAGTTGACTTTGCTTCGTCTTAAGTTGACCGTATTCGTCTTAAGCGTTACATCATCTTAAGTTGACTTTATTTCGTCGTAAGTTGACTCTGCATTCTTCTTAAGCATTGCATCGTCTTAAGTTGACTTTGCTTTATCTTAAGTTGACCGTATTCGTCTTAAGCATTGCATCGTCTTAAGCTGACCTTGCTATTCGTCTGCTTTCCACAATCGTCTACCTCTTGTTTCATCTACCTTTTTGATTCGTCTGCTCTCCTGCCTTTTTGATTCGTCTGCCTTGCTGCTATCGTCTGCTCCATATTTGACCCTTCAGATAATATAATCTGTCTTTGATATTTGTATGAAAGTTGTAGATTTCGAAGCCTTTTATCAAGGCATCCTAAGATTATCCTAATCTGCTATCTCTAAGGGCAATTATGCTAGTTGCCCCAAGACAGGGGTAATACGATTAACAATTTGGACATACTTGATTCTTTTGGCGATAACTTCATCATCTGACCTCCAAATGAAGTGATTCTTGGACCGATAGATTCCTAATGCCTTTTTCTATCACTCCATAATAAAATTTTGGCTAATAAGGGTTCATTGAAATAACTCTACAAGGTAGTAGCCATAACTTTGTTATAGGATCTCCAAATGCGATTATTCTTGTCTCTAAATAAATTAGAGACATAGAGCCTCATACGTTCTGAACAAGTAGAACTGAAATTCAAGTTTGGGCTTTCCCAAATTCGGTTCAGAAATAGGAACAATGTATAGTTTTAATGTTTGTCCTAGTGGGGGCACATCACCCTTGTGGGATACGCGTTCAAATGTCACTTAGGATGTCGGGCCCATTACTCACGAGGGTGGGGTGTCCAACAATAATTTGGTTATGGATGATATTGAGTTGAAATGGAGTTAGAATAATGGGAGTATTGAACTAGAAATGATTGACTAAGCATAAGGAATTGAATATTATAAGTAAAGAGTTAGAAATCTAGAAAACATAGAATGCAATTGGATATACCTTAGTACAAGAGGCATAACTTTTTCTATAGATCTTGGATTGAGGTAATTTAGGTATGATTTTAAAGAGGACTTCACGATCTACAACTTTTATGAAGATCACAAAAAGAGATTTTGACGTCTAGAGGGTCAGATTTTCAAATTTCTATAAATGATCTGTAAGGTCCATTTAACGAACATTCACAGGTCAAGTGACCCTAATTAAGGCTTAAATGGGTCTTAAAGTGATCCTAGAATGATCCTTGGTTTATGGGACTAATGTATGATAGGTTTGAAGTGAAAATGAAGGTTAAAACTTAGTGAACGAATGGATGAAATCAAAGTATCAAATGAATGAGTGTAATGGGAATGAAAATGTTTACATGATTGTAGTTATGTTCAAGGAAGTTAAGTAATATGTATTAAGTGATTAATTGTGAATGAGAATTGGATATTATGAGATCATATGAGATTAGAAAAGAGATGACAAGAAATTGAGTTATGATATAAAGTGATCAAGTGTTCTTAAAGTGTATGCTTATGAATAAGTTAGACACATAAAAAAGGTAAAGATTTAATGGAGAACTTAGAATGATCATCTGCAAATGAAGTGTAAATCTAAGTTCAATTAGATAAATATGAATCATGAAATGAGGATGAGCATAAGAAGTGAAATTGGAAAATATACCCGAGAATTGTCATTGAGCATGCATTATACATTACACATATACATGTGTGAAAACTAAATGTTTATGTGATTGTTCAATTAATAATGTGTGTGCAAAATGTGTTTTGCATATTAATGATACAAGATAGAACATCCATATCTAAACGTTTCCGGATCATAGAAGCTAATGCTAATCTGGAGTGTACTGTGAGTAGACCTAGATGGTCTCATTCCACTGTTTGTTTTGTTAGACTTTTTGGTATTGATTGATTTTTGAATGATTATGTGAATGTGGTTGACTGTGTTAGTTTCCGGACAGAAGGTCCGTGAATGTGTTGTATGAATGAAATATTGAAGTTCTCATTGAATGTGAATTGGATTAACTAAGTGTATGTAATTTGATTGTTAAATATGTTCTAAAAGTGCATTTACATATGAATGAAAGTGTGAATACTCAACTCTAATGTTGAATGCTAGACTACGGTCCGATGACATGTAAATGTGAGTGAAGGTGGATCATGCAAATGTGACTGATGCATTTCATTTCATGAATGCATGAAACATAATGGTTGTTGTCAATGAGCCCTATATGGGACAATTTAGGCGCTCAGTTACAATAAAGTAATAAATGGAATGTGGGTCGCATGTGCACTGCATATGCATAATATGAGTTATTAAATTGTATTGAATGTGAAGTGTGAAATGTGTAATGAGGTGAATTATGTGCTACGTGATTGGGTAAGCCATCGATGATGGTCACTCATTGAGTTCGCAAAACTCACCAAAAATTTGCAATTATTTTTCAGGACTCAGAAGAATACCCCGTTAGGCAAACGAGAGTATACTTACTACATACAAGGGATAGATAGAGGTCGGGATCAGCTCACATCTGCATAAGTGTTTTCCTGTTTTTGTATAAATTTGTATTCTGCGATTTTTGTAAAATAATGTATTTTGAAATTCTTGTACAATGTGTATACCAAGGTAATTATGTTGTAATGTAAAGTCATTATGACTAAAAATATTTTGTTTTCGTAATGGGCCCAAATGGCAATTGAAATTCCAATGATTGTTTTACAATGATTGAGAATGTTTATGAAATAAAGTGGCCCCGATTTGGCTATTGATTTTTTGCAAAATGTGTATATATTTGTTGTTTCAAAAAAAATTCTATGGAGTTTTGACCATTTGAGTGCTCTAGCATGCCACTCTCACGAGGCACAATCTCAGATATCACTCAGGATGTCGGGTACGTGTCTTGCGGGAGTGGTGTGCTACATATGTGGTATCAGAGCCCAGAATTATTATCTTATATGAGCGTTTTCTGAAATATATGTGTCAAGTTATATGCATTTCAGTCATGTCATAGCATATAGTAGCAACTGATCTCTAGTCTGAGTCGCATTTACATGAGTCAAACGCATGAGCATTTATTAAGACCCTGAGCGGATAGAATAGTGAGAAAAATGATGATATGTTAGAATGTGAAAAACAATAGAAGTTGTGGATATCTTGAAATAAGAAAAAGTTTATGGTTCGATATGACAAATAAAGATTTAGCGTATTTGTGTTGGTGCAATTATTATGGAATACAACATCAATGTTATACTGGGGTAATATATCCTTGAATGTGGGATAGATATGAATATATTGTTGTGGATTGATAGAGGAAAATAGAGATATGGTAGAAATGGCAAGGTTTAAAGTATATAAACAAAGTTGGATAAAAACAAAATTTTTCATAATCTAGAGAAGCTGAAATTGGGCTTGGAATGGTTGTTTGATTATCATGATAAGAGTTTATGACTTAGTGTAAGAATATGTTAGTGGGATCGAAATCGAAATTTCAGGATGATCATGCATCTATGATTCCAAATTGATTGTAAACATACGTAGGTATGACGAAATAATGGAAATTGAAAGGTGAGACGATGATAACGGTAAATGAAAAAGTTGTCAAGGTTAAGTTGATTTGCTTGTGTGAGTGCACATCTGATAATGGGATAACCATGATAAGTGAATATATTAAGAATATGTGCATATATTAGTTGTTACAAAAAAAATTTTACTGAGTTTTGACTATTCGAGTACTCTAGCATGCCACCCTCGTGGGGCACGAACTCGAATATCACTTAGGATGTCGGGCACACATCTTGCGGGAGTGGGGTGCTACAGACTGGGAGACTGACACTCAAGATTCTGCTGAAGCTCACTAGAGGCACAACATACTGATGAACATTTGAAGACGTCGCCACAGCTTGTGCTACATGAGTGCATGCATGACAACATCTAGCAACCGATCTGGTTCTTCACTTGATTCGTTACTATTTTATTCAAGTTACATTGCATTTAACTCAAAATCTTTCATGCTTTCATCGCCGACACCCCTTAGCTAGCTGTAGCTTCTCTAGAACTTTCATTATTCAGATTTGATTTTTCGTTTTACCCAACATGCTACATGTTGGCCCCCGAGTTCTTTTCTTATTAAATAAGCATGATTTCAATTTATTTTTGAGGTTTTGATTGATTAATTGCCTTTGGTTGGAGTTTAATTAGCATGATAATGATTGGAGGATTTATTGCTTAGATTGATGGGATTAGAAGTATTAAATTGAGAAGTTAAGATTAAGTTAGAGTATAGTATGGTGTAAGTGAAAATGAAGAAGTAAAAATGTATAAGGGCAAAATGAGAAGATCACTTAAGGTTAAGAGGTATAAGTGTTGGGTCTTGAATTTTCTGAATTTCTTATTAATTGTTTAATTGAATATTTACGTTTGTTTATTGGTTTAATTTTTTTTTTATTGAGTTAGGTCCTTAATTAGAATTGAGGGAAGAATTAGAAGTTGAGATTAGAGTGAAGGTTAGGATAAGTTAGCTTTTAATTAGATTAAGTGGTTATAAGCATGAGTTAAATGAAGGAGAGGCATTTTTGGAAGAGCCATGTTAGTGAAGGGCATAATGGGAAGACAAGGAGTCAAACAAGGGTTTGAAATAAATGAATTAGAAGAAGCAAAGGAGAGTGTCGTGGAAGCCATAGGAGGAGAAGAAGAAAACGTGAGGGAGAGAAGGAAAAGAGGAGAAAATCGAAAATCCAAAGGAAAAAGGAAGGAAATTCGTGGAAAGAAGAAGAATCAAGGTCCATAAGGTACGTTCTTCATCTTCTTCATGCTTTGGTAAAGAAATAGGTTGTAGTTTTGTAATGGAGAAAACCCTAAAGAGAGAAAGGGGTTAAAACCCTAAAGAGAGAAAGGGGTTAGTGAGGAAGAAGAAGATGGTGAAACCTATAGGGTTTTTAGGTTTCTAAGCTAAGGATAGAGTTTTCTAACCTATTTGAATCATGGGTAGGTTAGATTGGAGTTGGGTTAGGGTTTATGGTGATTATGGAAAATTGGGGATTTTCCAATTGAATTAAAATTCATGGAATTTTGTTTGTGTTTAGGAACTCAAGAGCCTATCCAAGAGCAAGTGGAAGGAGGCCATTGAATTTGGATTCCAAGAGTACAAGGTGGGTAAATTATTTATAGTTGTTATGCGAAATGAGTAAAATGCCTTGTATGTGTATTGTGTGCTAAATGATTTGTGTGAAATTGTTGTTATGTTGATATTTCATTATGCTGTGTATCATTGTGATGAAACAATTGAATTGTGTTTATGTCATGTTAGGCATTGATAATTGCTTGACATGTTGAGATGATTGTTATGCCATTAAAGTGAATCATGGCATTTTGTATAGAAATGATTGAATGAAGCATGAAATTTAATTATGTTTGGGCAAGAGAGGAATCGTTTTGTAGTCACGTGCACGTCGACAAAAGCCTTCTCCCGGCTACCCGCTTGTAGCCCACAAGATCCGAAAATGGACTCGTTTCGTTCACGGTGTAAACTTCAGTTTCGTCATTTTATTTCACGGAACCCTCAAGCCAATTAGTTGTGCATTTGCATTTGATGAGCTTGCTTTTAATTGAATTTCATCCAATATGTGATGATGTTGTCAATTATGAAATGTGATATGAAATGTAAATGTGGATTCTCATCGTGATGTATATGTCTATATGCTGGTTGTATATACATGTGTATG
>JAOTAX010033573.1:0-11299 GCA_025629825.1 Erythroxylum guanchezii
TATAACCTGCAAACACACGCCGCGGTATAACCCGCAAACACCTTCGGGTGGGGTGTGGGGTGTGGGGTCCAACATTTAATATATGAAGTCTCATATATGTCTTTTTATGATTTTGTTAATTCTCTTTTATCTACGTAGTTGTGTTTGATATTGAGATGATGCTTGATTTTAAATTGACCACTTGTATTAACTTACCCATTACACATACTAAAATGCATTCAACAAGGTTTTAAGAAATGGAGTTCATTGATTAAAGCCTTGGACTTAAAGAGTTCTTTAAGGTTTATCATTTGAAAACTTATTGATTTTTACTCCCACCAAGATTTATTCTGAACTATGATAGCCAAAGCTCATTTTTCAAGAGAATTTTATCACACTTGATCATCGTTTGAGTTTTCAATTTCTTTTTCTCAAAAATCCAAAAATACCTTTTTACATACTTTTCTTACAATTAGCTCAATTCAGTTAGTTTTCTCAAAGATCCAAAACCCCCTCCTAACCAATTTGGTTTGCATTTCATGATAATTAGGCTAGCTTAAATCCATTGCATTAGGTTCCGATTAAGTGAGACAACCGGAGGTTGCACTCTATATTGCAATCCTTGGAATTAAATTTTTGATTCGACTTTTAAGGGTTAAACCCAAAGACAAATGATGGATCACATATACCCCTCCTTAATTTTTGAATATTTAACCTCTAACTATCATCACATCATGTTTCATTCATCAAATCAAGAAAAGTGATGCTTATACTTACTTGATTGAGGATTAAGATCTTTAAACTCTTCAAGATCTCTCTTAACCCTAGCTTTCTTCTCTTACATGTGCATCTTCATTCAAGGGTGGTAAGGATAGATATTTAGTAAGAAATGAAGAAAATAGCATGGCTAGTGATGGGAGAAAGTAAAGTTCAACTTTGAGGTTGGAGAAGAGAGTTTAGTAGATGGAGAGAAGAATGAAGAAAATGAAAAAGATGGAGGAATGAAGCTAACGAACATAGCAAGTGAAAGACCATGTTTTGGTCTTTCACTCAATGAATTTCGTGATTTCTAACAAGTGGTGTGGCAAGTGACACTTGTCACTTGCCACATGTCACCCTCTTAAGATCTCTTCTTGGTCTTTTAATCTACTAGTCTATTTGTCTTCAATTTTCAACCCAATTTTCTCCCAATTTTTAATGACACTTATCATTAAATCTTAATGTCACACATTAAAATTTCTACTGCCATTTGACATTTATTTCTACCACTATTCATCAACTGTTCTGCCACTTAGCATTTTTCCTAGTTCAAAAATACCCTTCAATTTTAGAAAATTCCCAAATTTTCACCAAAAATTTTGAATCAATAAATATACTCTCCAAATCAAATTTTCACAAATATAATTCACAATTCCATATATAATCACATTTATTGATCAACTATACCCGTAATATGTCAATGAATGCATATACAGTCATTTTAATATGTGTAAAAATTCAAATTCATGTGTGTATATGCTAATATTATGTATGAGCATGGAATGCATTTTTCTTAATCTCTCTTTGATCTCACATGTACCGAATCTTAGGGGTCTAATCCTTAGTATGAGAATGGGATGTTACATTTCTCTCCTCCTTAATAGATTTTGTCCTTGAAATTCTTATCTGTTTGATCAAATAGGTAGGGGTATGTTTCCTCTTATACTCTTTCATTTCCCATTTAACTTCATCACTTGAAAACTTTCTTCCACTTGACTATGGTCAATAGAATCACTCGATCTTCCAATTACTTATTTAGAAATCACACTATCTTAACTGTTCCTCAATATATTTTAGATCACTTTCAATTCCACTTCCAGTATCAATAACACATATATCATATCATAACGGTATTTCCTAAACATATCCATGTATTATTGTGTGAATCTGAAACATCTTTTATTAGTAACACTAACTCATAAGTCCATGGTCCTATTCTCATAATAATTTTATATGGACCAATACAATTCGAGCTTAGTTCATCCTTTTCTTAACTTAAGCACACCTTGCCAAGGTGATACTCTCAGAAACGTTTCATCTTTTGCTTGATAATTCACATATCTTTAGTGTTAATACACTTAACTCTTATGTCTATCTCACTATATTCCATGTCTTCGGTGTTGATCCACCTAATTCATTAATCTTTCTTGAACCACTTAACTTCTAACACAGATCATTTTCACTTATCAACAAAATCTCCAAACAATTATGGCCTTCAACCATTTTTAGGCCTTATTCATCACAATATAAAGGCCGACGACTCTTTCTGTCGTATAAAGACTTATGTGGTATTCTAATTATATCACTGTGATAATGATTGTTAAGCTTAAATTCAATTAAAAACTATACATTGACCTTACATTTCTATGAAGTCTAAAATATAAGCTTTAAGCATATCTCCAACAGTTAAGACTGTTGACAACTTATACATGCAGTCACTTGGTTCTATATCCTTAGTCGTTAAATGCTATTTCTACATATTCCTACTAGGATGTATTGCATAAGTTACTGTTTGTGCTTTCTCTAACAATCTCTTTGCTTAATCTTCTTTATCGGGTACATATACTTTTTACTTCAAACATAAAATATCAATTTTCAATTCAAACTCAAAATTTGTATTCATTTCCAATTTCTTAGTAAAATTCATAAATTTCTAATCCTCAATTTGGGCTTTGTTGATTCTTTCATATGAAAGTAATCTTGAATTCAATAGCTAATAATACTATGATTTGCCCAAAAATCCAACTCAACATTCTGTGCTCTTCATTGCACTACATTTGGTAACCTCAATAACTAAATTCATGCTACAATGCCATTAAATTTTCTATTCAATGCATCAGATTGCAACACTAGCTTTATTGGGAAATATTCATTTGCATAATCATAATATTTCAGTAATTCTATCCATTGCCTCGGTCTTATATTCAATCCTTTCAAACTCAATAATTACCTCAAACGTAAATGATCTGTATATTTATATATAACAAAAATGTTTCTGTACATATATTGTCTCGAAGCTTTCAAAGTAGTTACTATTGCAGTGAGTTCTATATCATGTATCACATAATCAAGTCATGAGACTTTAATTGTCACTATACATATGAAATCACTTTATTATGTTGCATTAGATTTCATCCTAATCTCTAACGTGAAGCATCATTGTATACTACAAAATCTCCAATTCTAAACAATATAATTAACATCGATATTATAATTCCTGAAAATTCTTTTTACCTTCATCAGTCTATATGATTTACACGTTTTCGTCAAACATTTTTGTCAAAGGATTAAGATCAGTAAAAACTCCTCAATAACTTCTGGTAGTGTCCAATTTCCCAACTAATTCTAAAAAACTTCGGATCTCTTATATATTCCTTGCAATTTCTCACTTCATCATCACCTCTATTTTTTTGTGTCTCCTAATATGCCATGTTCAGATGCTATACCACCCAACATTTTATTTGATCAAGCTAAGATTCACTCTTATTGAACTTGGCACATAATTGTTTCTACTTTCATGATTTGTAAGATTTCCTCAAGTATTCAAAATATTCTTCTCAACTTTTCAAATACATTCAATATATCATATGTGATCATAGTCACTAATGTTGGAGTTTTGTAAATATAGTGCCCTAAAAAGCAAGTGCTACATGCACCTCAATCTTCTTTAGTTACAGTTATATAATGAAAATATTTATTATTAATAAAATAAAAAGAGTTTGGTTTTAATGAGCATTATATATCTAGCCATAAGGTATCGAGATTCTTTTGTAAGTAATATACATATACATAGAGATGTATGGAAAACATGTATATTATAATAATCTAAAATAATTGATTAACAGTTGAATAATCAAGTTGGTCGTTTGATGATGGTTTAGACTGTAGTGTTGCGATTTATCTCCATATAAGTAAAAGAGTTTACTTCGAGGGAATGATGAGTTTCACATCATGATAGTAGTTGACTATCTATAATAGCACTATTAAATGAATCTGGAATGAAATATGTTTTTAAAAAATAAAGTGGGCCGTTACTTTAATCTTAAAACATACAACTTAAGCATTCGCTTATTATGGACCACAATCTTGATGGGTGGTGAACTCATATATGTTTCATTATAATTCTTGGAATGATTGGAATGGATTTTTACAGATTATTAATCTAGTGTCTGTATGTTGGAATTATTAATCGAAACATGTATCAGGGAACATTCACCCAAATAAAGAGTTTATAGTAATATCATCACTTCTAGATGTTTTAAGGAGATTTGGTGATTAAACTTGCGCCAGTAGTTTGATGGACTAGCTACCCATCAAGTCTTAACACCAAGATGAGATCTTGTGCGTTCATCATCATATAAAGTAAAACGGGAGATCTAGAAGGAAAAGCCAACATAAGAGCAAAACGGTAATTTTACCTTTTATTGTGCGAACGACTATAATAAGGTTCTAAATAGGGTTTGTAATTGGACATAAAATATGTGTTCTCATAATATTTAATAATTCAAGAGTTCAACTAATTGTCTTTAGTGGAATGACATTAGTTAATAAGCTATAATTATTTCTAATGAGATTAAATTAATTCTAGGCTTATTAGAGCTTGAGTTATCAAAGTCCAATAAGATTCTCCACTTGGCTTCAAGGAAGGTTATCAAGCTAAGTAAGAAAAATAAATGGAGGTTTTAGAAGGCCATAATTGAATATAGGGCTTGCACTAATTAATGGTTAATTAGAGGCCCAAATGTTCATTTAGAAATGGGCTAGACTTTGGTTTAATGTAATTGATTAGATTAATTATATTAAAAAAAATTAAAGAAAGGAATAGAAATTTCAGTTTTAATGGACTGATTGGGCAGCTGCATATTTAACAATAAATTGCTAAATAAATATGGTCTTTATTATGGTTTATTATCATTAAATGGAGTTATGAACTTACCATTAAATGGTTTAGTGGTTATCTTTTAATGTTAGCATATAACCTATTAGCATTCATTGGATTAAAGAAGAAAGATGTGCATTGGATGGACCATCTTCCTTCTTCCATCTTCCAAAACCAAAATTGGTAGGTCATATTTAGGTTAATAGTCTTTTCATATAGCCATCTTAAAGATAAATGAGAAGAGTCTCATTTATTATCTACTTTATGATTGATTAAAGTAGGAAGTGATGCATTGGATGCTATTCTCTTCTTCCATTCCATGTATAACCGAAATTGAGTGTGTAAGAAGGTGTTCTTGCATGGTTTGACTCTCTCTCTCCTTTTATGCATGAGTGAGCCAAAATTTGCTTTAGAAGAGTTTCATTTTTGGCTCATTTCTTCTAAGAAAAATCTCCTCCAAACATTTCTTCTCCTTTCCTACCAAAGAATTATGTTAACCAAGTTGTACTAGAAGAACAACAGGTAAATCAAATTGGTTGAGGATACAACAACAAGGAGAGGATAGATTGACAAAGGAAAGGATCCGAAAGAAAAGGCTTTGGATACAAGAAGAAGGAGAGGATAACGAAGCGAGGAATTAAAGCTGTAGCGAAGGAGTCGGTAACAATCTTCATCTTGTTTATGTTTAGTATTATCCTTATACCATATCATGTATAGATTGGCATGACGATTTGGATGTATTGCTTCTGCTGCATATAAGATTTCTAAAAGGTTTTGAAATCTACCAGTTCTCCAAATAAGGCATGTTTTCTTTTTCCGATCCAACAATTGGTATCAGAGCTAGTTTATAATGCATGATTTCAGTTCCTATATGGTTGATTCATGGGTTGGCAATCATTTTTTTATGTTGCATATTTTTCTGTGATAGAAATATTTATGGTGTATGTGATGCTCTTTTGGTTGTCCATAGAAGTTAGATTTACAATGTAAGATTTCTTCATTTGGTTTGTAACAAGGAGGGTGGTCTTTCGTCACCATGTTTCCTCTTTGGCTTCATTTTTTTTTTCTTTGATTTTGTAATGTACAAATTGATGTAATGATGAAGATGAAGTAGCCATGGATTGAAGAAATGGAGAGGTAAAGGTTTCGGTGTATCCTTTTGTGTATTGGCATAGTTTTGGTTTTGTGAAAACAAAGATGTTGGAATTTTGTTTCAATGAATCTAATTTCGGTTTTTTTATGTAAAAACAAGTGTTGGATTTTTTTTTCAAGGAATCAAGTTTCGATTTTGATAAAATACTAAATGTTGGTTTTTGGTTTTAATGAACACAAGTGCTGGAATTTTTTGTCATGACAAAGATTTGGTTTTATGAAAATCTAGTGCTGGAATTTTTATTTTCAAAGTGACAAAATTCGGTTTTTATAACTGTCATTACATTTTGTTTACCGAATGCGCTGGATCATGTGAGTGAAGAGTTCGAAGTAGAAGATCTAAGTCCAAGAAGAAAATTTTAGGACTAAAAGGCTTGTAATTATTTTTGGTTTCTAGGATGGACCATCAAAAGTGGCTTAATTAGTTCATGTGATGAATGGAGAAATGAATGCAAATAATATGTGATATTATGTGATTTCATGTCATTTAAAAAATTGTCAACCCTAGGCCTTGCCATGCATTCATTATGTATGAGATATATAATGAAACAATATAGGATGGATAATAAATTACATCTAGACAAGATGGTATTTAAAACTTTAAGCCCAAAAAGAATGAGTGGGTGAGGATGCTCATGTGAGAGTCCACGGTCTTCAAATGATGGCCCATTTGCATGTGGTGAAGTGTTACTCCCCATCGGAGGGCGTGAATCCTAGATCTTGCATGGTTTGGGTCTCTTTAAGGATAAGGTGACCTCCTACCGAGGCATGGTTTGTAAGTATCTTTAGTGAACGAATCAAATGGTTAAACACTCAACATGTTTTATCAATAAACCGCCCACTGCAGCTTTGTTGGTAAAAATATGGACCAAATTATGACGCTTCTCAAAAAGTTGGGCATGAGATGCTTGGAAGATTTTTAGGTGGGAGGGTCCCAGTTTTTCTTTTAAAGGATAAGATGGTCCATCGTCAATTAGATAAGAAAAATAACTGTCGTATAATGTTTTAAATTTGTTTAAGTTTTATTAAATCTATCATCATGCATACATGCATCATGACTTTATACAAAGTTCCAATATTGTTGACTAGTATGCTCATGTTTTAATAATTTATATTTTTAGACATAATCAACCACAAAATGAATCCACTCACCCTACTCTTGACAAATAACAAATTGGAAAATGGAGACAATTTTAATGAATGGAGATGTAACCTTGACATTGTTCTTCAATATAAACGTATTTCATGGGTATTAATTTAAAATGAGCCTACACCTCCGGGTGGAGATTCAACACTTGAGTAAGTCCAACAACATGAGCGTTGGCAGATTGATAACAAGACTACAAAGTATTATATTCTACCTTCTGTCAGCGACATGTTGCAAAAGCAAATTGCTTGTATGAAAATTGCTAGTGCAATGGTTCATCAACTACATGAGATGTTTGGTGTGAGGACAAGGTCTACAAGAGTGAAAGCTATCCAAACCTTTCATAATCTAAGACAAAAACCTGGTAAACTAATGCGGGATTACATAATGAAGGCAATCTCTGTGGTCACTGAGGCTAAGATGCTTAGGACGGATATAGATGGGGACATGCAGATGATTATGATCATCAATAGCTTAAACTCTTCTTTTCAGCAGTTTAAGTTAGACTATGAGCTCAACAACAAGGATTACACCTTGAGTGAGTTGATAAATCCCCTCTAGAGCACAGAGGAGATATTGAATATCAAGGCTCATGAGCCAGAAGCTAATGTAGCATCTTCTTCTAAGCCCAAGGGTAACGGCAAGCAGAAGAAGAAGGGTCCAATGAAAAAAAAGGGCCAAAAGGCCAAACCTATGAAAAAGCAGGCCAAAGAGAACATCAAAGGAAAGTGTTTCCATTGTGATGAGATGGGCTACTAGAAAAGAAACTGTCCAGTCTACCTTAAGTCCCTCAAAAGCAAATAAGGTATGGGTTTCCTAAATTTGTTAGGAACTAGAAATATGAAAAATTTATCTGATTCTTAGATATTAGATTCAAGAGCAACTAACCGTATTTGCAATTCTTTGCAGGGGTTCTAGCAAAGGAAAAGACTTCCTAAAGGCCAGTTTCAATTCAAGATAGCAGATGGATCCTATGTTTTAGCAGAATCAGTGGGGGTAGTTATCTTGGACTTTCCTGGTGGTCATAGGTTATATTTGGAGGATGTTTATTACATGCCAATGATTGTAAGGAACATGATTTCTGTTTTTGGTCTAATAAAATCTGGTTATTCCTTATATTTTGAAAAAGTTGTTTCAATATATGAGAATAAGGATTTTATTTGTGATGCGATAATTAAACAGGGATTGTTCTATAAAGAACCTATGACAGGCTCACTAAACACCACAGACTTGATAAAACCGAGACAATCCAATGCCTTTAGCACTAATTCAAAATATCTATGGCACTTAAGAATGGGTCATATCAATCAGAAAAGACTTGATACGTTAGTAAAGGATGGGATCCTTATGGGCTTAGATAGTGATCCATTACCCTCCTGTGAATCTTGTATTGAAGGAAAAATGAACAAAGCTTCATTTCCTTCTAATGGAAACAGATCTGAATCCACATTGGACCTGGTATATACTGATGTGTGTGGGCCTATGAACGTACAAGCTAGAGGAGGTTATGAATATTTCATAACCTTTATAGATTATTACTCAAGACATGACTATTTGTATTTAATGCATAAAAAGAGCAAATCCTTTGAAAAGTTCAAAGAATTCAAAGCTGAAGCTAAGAAGCAACTAGGCAAGCTATTAAAATAACTTCGATCGGATCGAGGTGGTGAGTACTTATCTAGAGGGTTCGAGCAATATTTAATTGACAACGAAATTGTTTCCAATATGTCAGGTCCTTGAACATCTCGACAAAATGGCGTAACAGAGAGGAGAAAGATGACTCTATTGGAAATGGTAAGATCAATGATATCTTACGCTAGCCTTCCAGAATCGTTCTAGGGATATGCCATACAAATGGCAACATATCTTCTTAACTTTGCTCCATCCAAATCGTTGTCTAAAACACCTAGGGAGTTGTGAACTGGCCGAGTGCCTCATTAAGGCACTTAAGGACTTAGGGCTAACCCAGCCTATGTTCTAAAGCCTGAATCCACAAAGATGGAACCAAGGTCAGAAGTATGTTTGTTTGTAAGATATTTTACAAGAACTCGAAGGTACTATTTTTACATTCCTCATGATAGGAAGATATTTGTGTTGACAAATGGGACCTTCTTAGAGGAAGAGCTTATAAGAAATCATAAAGGAAGAAGGGAAGTAGTACTAAAGGAGTTAGCTATTTCATCCAATTCGAGAGTTGATATGGATATAACAGAACAAGATGTCGAAATGGATTCAAGAGTTGAATCGGAAGTGCAACCTGAACATCAAGTTATGCCTAGACGTAGTGGGAGGGCTGTGAGATAGCCATATAGGTATCTAGGTCTGGGATAAAGCTTAACTACCGTCTCAAATCATGAAGAAACGAATCCCATTACGTATACTCAAATTGTTAATGATGTTGATGCAAAAAAATGGCTCAAGGCGATAGAATCAGAAATAGATTCCATGTACACTAATGAAGTCTGGGTCCTTATAGATTTACCACCAGGTTTAAAATTCGTAAGGTGTGAATGGATATACAAAAGGAAAAGAGGATCAGATGGAAAGGTGGAGACCTTTAAAGCTAGATTGGTAGCTAAAGGCTATACTCAAAAAGAGGGTATAGGCTATGAGGAGACTTTTTCTCCGGTTTCCATGCTTAAGTCCATCAAGATTCTTTGGGCCATAGCAGCCTATTTCAATTATGAAATATGGCAAATGGATGTCAAGAACACATTTCTTGATGGGAATCTTGAGGAGACCATTTATATGGCCCAACCAGAAGGATTCATTAAGCCAGGTAATGAGCATAAGGTTTACAAGTTGTAAAGGTCCATTTATGGACTTAAGCAGGCATCTAGGTCTTGGAACAATAGGTTTGATAAGTCTATCAAAACCTATGGGTTCATACAAAACCTAGATGAGCCTTATGTCTATAAAAGGATACAAGAAGGAAAGGTTGTTTTTCTAATCCTGTATGTTGATGATATTCTACTAATTGGGAATGATGTGGGAATGTTATCTACGATTAAGGGATGGTTGAATGAATAGTTTTCAATGAAGGATTTAGGAGAGGCTAACTATGTTCTAGGGATCAACCTTATAAGGGATCGTAAGAAGAAACAGATAGCCTTGTCTCAATTGACCTACGTTAAGAACATGCTCAATAAGTTCGCCATGTAAGATTCCAAGAGGGGTTTCACACCTACTAGACATGGAATCAAACTTTCAAAGGAACAAGCACCTAAAACCCAAGAGGGGGTTGAACGCATGCATAACATTCCATATGCTTCGGCAGTTGGAAGTTTGATGTATGCAATGCTTTGCACTAGACTGGATATCTGTTATGTAGTGGGGTAAGCAGATTTCAGTCCAATCCAGGAATGGAACATTAGACTGCGGTTAAGTGTATACTTAAATATCTTCGTAGGAAAAAGAACTTAAAGCTTGTTTACTCAGGAAGTAATCTTATTCCGACGGGATATATGGATTCTAATTTCCAGTGAAATGTTGATTCAAGGAAATCAACTTCTAGTTCTATCTTTACTTTAGGAGGTGGAGCCATAGTTTGGAGGAGTGTCAAGCAATCTTCTATTGCTGATTTGACTATAGAGGCTGAGTATGTTGCTTTTTGTGAAACAGCAAAGGAAGCAGTCTAGCTGCGCAAGCTTTTAAATGATTTGGAGGTTATTCCAGAGGCAGAAAAAGCCATTACACTTTATTGTGATAATAATGGGGTAGTGGCTAATTCTAAACAATCTTGGAACCACAAAGCTGCCAAACATGTTGAACGAAAGTATCATCTCATATGGGAGATAATACAATGTGAAGAGGTGAATGTGGTAAAGATTCCCATAGAGCAAAACCTTACTGATCCGTTCACAAAGACATTGACTCAAAAGAGCTTTGAGGGTCACGTAGAAGGGATGGGAATAAGGGATATGTCAAACTTGTTTTAGGGCAAGTGGGAGATTGTTGGAGTTATGTAAATATAGTGCCCTGGAAAGCAAGTGTATTTACATGAACCTTAATCTTCTTCAATTATAGTTATGTAATGAAAATATTTATTATTAATAAAATAAAAGAGTTTGGTTTTAATGAGCATTATATATCTAGTCATAAGG